>CATIWQ010572011.1:0-37639 GCA_949673415.1 Euphorbia schlechtendalii
GTTCGAAGTCAGTCCTGTAGCTGTATCAGATTTTTATTTGATTTTCATCAAATCTTGGCTTGATTTTGATTGTCTATCTAGTTTGTAACTTCTGATGTTTTGGCATACAACTACAGGTCATATATTTAATTTGGAAACACATTACACTTTGATAATTATTAAAGATATTTCTTTCTAGTAGAGCCTTCAAATTTGTGTTGTTACAGTAGATAACCATTTCTTATTGGTTTTCTTTATGTTTTATGGTAGCTGGTAAGCAGAGTACTTGTGCTCTAAACTTCCTTTATTACAAACTAAATGCTTAAGTGTAATTTGTGTATCAATTCATAGTAGTAACAAGTCCAAGTCAAACTCAAAACGGGTGATAATGTTAATTCCTTTCTAAATCATCTCATTCAATCTTGGAATCAACTTCTATTAAATGTCTAGTCAAACTCTTAAATTTGCTTCAAGATGTATTTCCTGATATTTCGTCACTTAAATCATTAACGAAAAAATCAATTTGTTCAAAGTTTGTTCAATGTGTTAGGAAGCATTGTCATTGGATTGGATAGTTCTTGATTGTGTTCATAGCCTTTCATAGCTCGGGTATCGAAGTATATTCTATACATTTCCACTATGCAAGGAATTCGATTTTTCAATTTTAGAATATTGGGTTTATTACAATAAGTTTTTTGATAACCCTAGGTCGGTATGAGCATCAATTTGGATTGGTTAATAAGGTCGCATCAATTTGATACATTTTTTACCTAATGTTCAGGGGTGAACCTTTTCATTGGTATCTTGTTCTTGTGTTCATACACTCGGTGTGGTCATATCTGAACTTGTTATATTATTTCTTCATTTGTAATATTCTTTCCTTTCTTTAGGACTGGAATGGCTGGTGTTCCTAGAACATCTTGTGCCATTTTTAGGTTGGGCACACGTGGGATAATGGTTGAGATTGTGAGTTTAGCGTTGGGATAATGGCTACCATATCGCCTTCTCCTGTTGCTTTCATTGGAAAAGCTGCTTCAGATCTTCTCCGGCAATGGTTTTACTGGTGTCCCTTTGAGAACTCTCGGAAGAACATGATTCAGCTCAAAAACCCAGAATTTTTCTATGGTTGCTATGTTTAGGAAGATGAAGAAGAAAGAGAATCCTTGGCCTCAAAATCTGGATCCAAATGTTCCTGGCAGAATCCTCTCTCATCTTTCCTCTTTCAAGCCTCTAAAAGAGAAGCTGAAACCTTTCAACAAGTTTGATAGCTTGTTTACTAATTTCTTCCAGGATATCAACTTAATTTGAAATAAATATAGACAAACAATATTCTTATGCTATAAATTGTGTGCTATATTTGAAACATGTAAATCGAGTTGAATATTTAACCTTTTTCCCCTGAAACTAATAATTAAAATTGACAGTGGAGAGAATTAGAGATCCTGGCTTGCCTTTGTGCTATACTTCTACATATTCACCTTTAAGTCTGGATGCGAGTTTAAAGTTAAAGCTTTAATGGCGGGATCTTAATATTGAGAATCCTTACTTAATAAAGGGACACAATTAATGAGGGATTAACAGACTGCTAGTGCTTCTTTTTCCTGAAACCGTGAAAATATGTTAGGATGCATAATTTAACTAAAGTGCATAAAAACAGTTCATATTATTAATAATTATTTGCATTAATTAGCACCTCCTTCAATATTTGGAAGAAAACATACAGCATAATGCATATTGTACATACTATTTTGTTGTACAACATACAGCATTAATTAGCACCTCCTTCAATGTCCAAGTTTGGGATCTCAACTCTGTAATCAACGGAATTTCTCTTACTGGTTTTGATTCAGATTTTGATCAGTTTTGGAAGTATTGTCATTATTTTCTCTTTTCCTCTACTTTAAAATCTTACAGACTCTAAAAGATATGTATACACATTTGACCCCCATACAACGTGTTTACATGCTAGACATCCAAATAGGCCCCCATTTGACTCTAAACTTTTTTCTTTTATTTTCATGTTACCATTTTAGCAGCAGTTGGCCAGAAAATGGCTAGCACTCCTAGAGTCGGTGCTTCTCTTTTTAATGCCTTAGCAAAGGTAAAGAAAGATACATATGATTTGAAGTATTAATAGTTAGAGTTTACATTTTTTACTATGCATCTTGCATATTTTTATTGCTTCTACATATTTTTTTATGTAATTTTGAATTATCATTACAATACAAGCTAATATTAATGTCTGTGCCATAGCTCAAGGTTTCTCTGAGTATAATATAACAGTAGTAGTGAGGCGCGAAGATTGTATTAGGGCTGTAAGAGCTGTACACTCAATGTTTTATCTCTCAAAAACCATAATAGCAATGGGAATTATAGGATTACTTGACCAACTCAGGGATTAGGTGCATCTTTCATTACATATATCAAACTTACAATTATATATTAACAATGATAGAATGGTTTATCTTTGATTTTAAAAAAGCCACAAAAGTTTTGTTATTTTGCATGTTATTTCAATGTAATCAATCTTTCAATTTTGCCAATTTTAGCATGATTTAGAATTTGGTTATCTGTATCTCTTTTGAATATATGTGATTGGCCTTGGTCTTAAGTCTGTTTAAATAGATTGATAAGTTGGATTTTATATGAAAGGATCTGTTTAAATAGATTGATACGTTGGTCGATATGCTATTTCAAGATCTGATTGCATTAAATTGCTAAAGTATAGGGCTCCCTTCAATCCATTTACCTAGCTCATAATTGTTAAACTTTTTTTAAAATTTGAGCAATCGGGACAAGTTTCTTAAGAGAACCGTCCGTATTGCTCTTTACGAATGGTTTTTTATTAGAACCATAAAAGAGCATTATGGATAGTTCTTATAAAAGAACCGTCCGTATTACTCTAAACTAGACCAGTCCACTTTTTCATATAGCATTCCGGACAGTTCTCTTAAAAGAACCGTCCCTAATGCTCATTATTCTGGATGGTTTTAAACCATCTGCATTAGTTCCTTATCAATCACGTCATGGCCTATGCGGATGGTTCAAAATAGTCCAGAAAAGCCCAAAATTACCATCCCGAAAAGCCTTTTCTAGTACTAGCGATTGTGTAGTTAAGATGGAATCCATCACTCCTGATATAGCAATATATTGAGAGATGTATCTTAGGCCCCCTTGTTGAAGAGACACACTCATAAACCTATGATCAAAGTATAAGATTGATAGAATGGGTTTCTAGTCAATTGAGATACATAATGGCTGAGTGCTGTTCTTCATGAACAAGTCTAATTCCAGGATAGCTAATGCTATTACATGAGCTAACACTTAAACTGAGCTCAATAAACTAGATGGTACTTAACCAGATGGAATGAGTGTATTGTATTAGTTACTAATGAAAAACCAAATCAAGTCACAGGTACATGATGTTCCAAGTATTGGAGGATCATACACCTTTCCTAGAAAGCCCATTTGATCATCTAGAGCTATCGGGTTCTATATTGGTCTGAAACATTAAGCCTAAAGGTTCTTAGATGGGAAGCTAAGTTTAGGTTAATATTTAGCAGCTCTATACTTTGGGATCCTATGAGGTCACACACTTTGGGTCTTTATCGGACCATGTAAAGAACCTATGGACTGGGTATGTACTGAAAATACAAGTTGTGAAATCAGTGAGAAGAATTATTAATTGGTTGGACCGAATTAATAATTAAAAGGAATAATGAAAAGATAAGAGAAAATATTCAGAGCAAGCAAGGGAATTTTCCCATTACGAGTGGGCCCTAAAAAGAACACAGTTTGTTTGAGGTGGGGCCCGCGTGGCTACCCCGCTAGCTGAAAAGCTCGCGGGTTGCTACCACGTAGGCAAGCCCACACAATAGCACTGCCCATGGTAGCTCTTACACAAGCTTGTAGCCGTAAGCCCGCATGTCATGCGGCTTGCGGCTTATGAAGGAAGCCCATTAGGGCTTCCCTCATGGAACTCGCAGGTCAACCCCTGCATGATATCCCATGCAGAGTTAGTAGGGGAGTCTAACACTCCCCCATTTTCCCCTATAAATAGGCTTCTAGCCTCTCATTATTCAAACTCTAGAAAAAGCTTAAAGCTAAATTTCTCTCTACTTTCTACTCTCTTCTTCTTTTGTTGTGCGAGATCCTTCACGAGTTTCTCCAAACAAATTGAAGAATTCTTTTTGAAGGCTCTAAGTTTAAGTGAGCCTTCGGGATTATTTTTGGGTTGATATTTTGATTAGTCTAGCAGTTGTTATCAATCAATGGGTTCTACCTCTTCGAGGTTTTGGTCGTTGAAGATCCTTGTGGATCAATCGTAGAGACCATCCTAGTTTGGAGGCTCATGCTAACGAAGTTCTGCCGAATTTCTCTAAGGGAATACCGCATCCAAAAGAAAGAGAAGCACACATCAACTGGTAATGTTCTAAACATAGATGCTATATTTTTTTATAAGATTTTTAAACCTAAAAGCATCTATGAAACGTTTTAACTTAGATTATATCAATCATGGCATGCTTAGGAGATCCTTAGGTTAATTTTAAATTTTGAAATTCCACCTTGCTACGATTGCATGTTCAATTACTATCTTAATTAACTCAGACTTGTGTCCTGGTTCCAAGGTCTTGTCTTTACCTTCTGTGGATTCCATTACATTTGCCTCCATCGAGGTCTTCTCTTTCTCCTACGGTTGCGAGGTCTTATCCAGCTTTGTCAAATATACCTCCTTTCCAACAATCCCTCCATTTCCACTAACATCAACAATCATTAGGTTAGAAGAATTCACTACCTTACCACTCCTTAGAGATATTGCTTTGCACTCCTCTTTAGGGTTGGTCTCCATGTTGCTAGGAAGGGCTCTCTTTCCTTTTGGTGATATCGCTTGTGTGAGTTGATGAATTTGAGTCTTCAAATGAGTTTAGTTTTACTTCATATACTCAATCATTATCTCACTCATTTCATCTAACTCTGACCTCTTGGGTTGTTAGGAAGAGCATCCTACCTGGTTGTTGTGATGTTGATTATGATGTTGAAATTGATGGTAACCTTGTTGAGGTTGTTGGAAATGACTAGATTGTTGGAAGGGTGGTTGTTGAGGTTGAAATGAAGACTGGGTTTTTTTAGGTTTCCAAGAAAATTAGGATGATTCCTCAAAGCAGGGTTGTATGTATTGGAAAAGGGGTTTCCACTTCTTCGGTTTCCTTGCATGTAATCGCATTACTCTTGAGTGAGAACCATATCACAATCTTCTATTCTATGGTTACCTCCATAGATTTCAAAATAGCTTTGTTGAGGGCTTGTAATTGCTGAGACATTCTTCTTGGTTAACAAGGTCAAGACCTTGTCAAACTTTCCAGAGAGCTCCATTACAGTTTCTGATTCAACCACTCTAGGTCTATCCTCATGGACAACCTACCATTTGGATATTATGTTTGCTATCTTTTCTATCATTTCAAAGATATCCTCAAGAGGCTAATCTTCAAGGTCTCCATTTGCTACAGATTTAATCTTACTCTTGTTAACAATGGATAGTCCTCTATAAATATTTTGTATTTGAATCCAAACAGGGATGCCATGGTTTGGAACTTTCCGTAGCATCTCCTTGTATCTTTCCAAGATTTTGACATTGATTCTCTTGTGAGCTCCATAGATCTGGTGATCTCATTCCTTAGCTTCAAGGCCTATTTTGGTGGGAAATATTTTATCAGGAAAGCTTTTGCCATGTCATTCTAGGTTGTGATCGATCCTAGCTGCAAAATCTTCATCCATTTCTTAGTTTTATCCCTTAAAGAGAAGGAAAAAAGCTTTAGCCTTATAGCATCATCTGAAACATTCATGTTTATTCTGAAAGTGTTGCACATTGCTACAAAGTCTTGAATGTGAGCATTAGGATCCTCTCCTGAAAGTCCTCTAAACTGAATAGTAGCTTGTAGCATGTGAACCATATAACCTTTAACTTCAAATAGGTTGTCTCTTTCTTAGGGAATCACAATGCATGAAGAGTGACATTCTCTATTGGGCTCCAAATAGTGTCTCAATGCTGGCCTTCTAGGTGGAGGGGGAAATTCATCCTCTCCTTCAAGATTTTGGGCCATTGTTTCTCTTTCAAGTCATCTAACCTTTCTGCTTCAAGCCTTTCTTGCTCTTGGCGGTCATGCTCTCTTCTTTATTCCTCCATTCTCTCCCTTGCACGAGCTCTTCTTACAGCACCACTTCTCCTTCTAAACTCCCTTTCTATTTCAGGATTGATTGGAATGGGTAGTTCTCTTCCAACTCTTCACATGCACAAGGAAATCTTGTAAGAACCTGTTTCTACAAGGCTATAAAACACACAATATTAAAAGCACCAATTTATAGTCAAAGATTACAAACTTAGCACAAGTTTCTCCCCGGAAATGGTGCAAAAAACTTGTTACACTTTTTCAATAACATCTATCAAGTATACTAGTGTTAATTTGTAAGAGTGGCAAGCAAGAGTATCATAACCCATAAGGAGCTCTTTATGTCAAGTTTGCGCTTATCATGATAAATGGGCTAATGGTAAATTAAAAGTGATTTTTCGAAAGGGTGATTGTTGATGAATGTTAAAGAAACTTGCAAGAATAAAAAAACATAAAATAAAAGGTTGATTAAATTAATAATTAAAGGGCTCAAGCTCAGTCTACCCAAAGAACAATCTAAGATGTTGGTCCTAAACGACTTAATATAAACAGAAGAGATGGGTGAATGCTTTACTTGGTTCTTTTAAGATTTATAAAATTTCTTTTCCAAGTTGTGTTTTTAGATGGGTGTTGAGTGAAAGCATGCTGAGTTGGGTCTAAAAACTATAAACTACTCAGCTTTGCTGGCACAGTTTATCTTCAATCGCTGCTGAGAACTTTATTCAGCTCAAATTGATTTTTCAAGCAACATTTGTAAAATAGAGAGAATGATGAATGAGATAGATGTGATAAAGACAAGCGACAAAGGTTTAAATTATAACACCTTGAGATTTTATCCTGGTTCGGCTCTTAGCCTACCTCTAGTCCTCGGATTCTTTTCCAAACTTTAAATCCACTAGTGTTTCCTTCCTTCCTTAGTTGGAGAAGCCTTTATAGTGGGTAGACATGATTACAGAAAGTACCTTTCTTTCTAACTACCACTCAAACACAGTTTAGGTACCCTCCCTAAACTGTCACTCAGATTTCTAAAAGGAATTGCAAACATAGGATTTCAACTTATAAAGTTCGTTGAATCTTTTACAATGTTAAATCTAAAGGGCTATCTCTCTATTATAAACAAATTGGAAAGTTTTCATTTGCTTGAATTGGAATTTCTAAAGCTGGGAATAATTTAATAGAGTTTCAGCTCTTTAAGAAATTGGAGGTGATTCACCAAGTTTGAACATCTACTTCAGTCTTTTATTTATATTTGAAGGTCTTGGAAGTATTCGTTGCAAATTTCTCATCCTGATAGTTTCTTCAATTTCTCTTCTCTTCAAATCTTTCGAATTTTCCCGTTTGAAAAAAATTTCAAGACATTTAGCGACTCAGATTTCAAACATTGAAGCGCGAGATTAATCCATTAATCCAATGCATCAAAAAAATCATTTGTCTTCAAGAAATCCATTCTGATAGAGAGGTGCATGAGATGTAACGTGAAATCTTGCAATTTGATGACTTGTTGACATTGTAGAGAAGTGCGGGGACATTGAGAAAATGATGCATGTCAAAGGATTCCTTTTATCTTGAACTTTAGTGAGGATTCTCCAACATTTCGTACTGACACCTTTTTGTTGTGAGGAATACTTGAATATTCTCTTTAATTACAGTGCCTTTTATCCTCAAAAGAATCAAAGGAATATTATGTTCCTCACGGAAACCATTAAATGCATAGGTGTCATTATATTTCTCTAAGTGTTGAAATAACTTGTTTGTTATAAATGAAAGCTAACTCAGCTTCACTGAGTCTATATCTTATACACTATGCAATACTAAGTTGAACTCAGCTTTTCTTACTCTAAGCCCTAACTTAATTAATAACTTGGTAAACTAAGTTGTTTTCCCTTAAACACCCTAAAGTAAACTTGATTAATTAAAAGTCTATTTAGTACTCAATTAATTTCACTATCCTAGTCAGTTTGTTGTTTCCAAAATGTTTTAAGTATTATGAGGTACTATTGACTTGGGTTCAACAATCTCCCCCATTTTAGTGTGGATAACAAACATGGTAGTAAAAGAGATTAATTGAATAAATAATTTAAAGATATAGAAATACCTTATAGATGATGTAAGACTCCCCCATGCTGAGTGAATTCCTTAGTCAGTGTGGACTCCCCCATACTAAGTGGATTCTCTTCAGTCAGATCAACTACCCCATACTTAGAGGAATTTTCTTCGGTTTAGGACTTTATCTTACTTCAGGTTTTCTTCAAGGTTGGTCTTTGTATATATTCCTACAACAATTCATTAATAGAAATAACATACATACATAGCAAAATAGGAAGTTAAGAAGCTCTTAACTTGAATAAGCACAACTTGTAATTTTCATTGATAAACATAAATTCTTAGTCAATACATAAATTATTAACTGAACTAAGTGATTACATTTTCAAGCCCTATTACAAGCCTAACCTATATTTATTTATGAGACTAAGAGGAAGACAGTTGTCTAGAGCTTGTGGGTTGAGTAGAAGATGGAGTTGGTTGATGCTGAGGATGCTTTGGCAGAGAAGATTTGTTCAAATTTGCAGTTCTAAGTGCATCTTCAGCTACCTTCTCCCCCCTTTGTTATCTGTTCTTTTACAATTTGCTCAAGATAGACATTAAAGGAGTCCAAACCAGACTAAAAATCCTCCTACTTTCTAATTATCAGCAGAGATATCTCTTGCTCCAGCATCTCTTTTCCCTTAGTTGTGAGGAAATCTTGGTCATTCATCTCAGTGAGAAGCAAGTGATGGCACCTGGAAAGATTTGCAATCTGGTCAAACCCTTGGCAAGCAAACTATTGAAAGCGCTGCAACAGAGCTCTAAAATCTCAGGCAGATAATGTAATCTTTAGCTTCACTTCCATATCAAGGATCCTAAGGCATATTGATGACATAAATCTTGTGGTGAAGTTAATATCTCTTGCGTCATACATTCCAATTGTCACCAGTTGATTCACATTCTTCTGTATATCTTCAATTTTTATTTTGAGCATATTTAACTTTTTATGGACTGAGAGACTGTTGTTCGGGTCTAGAGACTTAGTGGGTTTAGGGAAAATCTTCCTCATATCCTCAAAAATAACCTTCTATGCCTTCTTAATTGAGTCATCCATGTTATCATTGATTTCGTTGCAAATAGCGTCAAGCTTGTTAGTAAGAGAGTCAATGTTTAACATAGGCTGCTTGTCAGCTTTCTTGGCCGCCTCATCAATAGATGTTATTACTCGGTCAATCTTCTTATCATAATTTACCATGAGCCTGGACATGTTCTCCATCAGCTTTGCCATGCTGTGCCCAATGTCTTTGGTAACTTCGACCTCCTTCAACACATTCTCGATCTTTTTGTCTGTGTTCTTCTTTATTTTGGCTTGTTCTTCACCAAACTTATGAAGCTATGTAGCTTAAGTTTCCATTGTGGTATTCAAGCTACTTAGCTACTCAATAGCAACATAAACACTACCCTTTATCTTTCCTACTACCGCTTTAGCTAGAGCAGTAGATGCGGGGATAGATGTAGTAGCTGCACTGAGTTAAGCCTCAGAATCGTATAAGTCGGTTAAGATCGAGGCCATCTTATCCACTAAGCTTTTGGTACTTTCTTTCGTTAATTGTTTGTGAATCAGAAACAAACTACCTTGAATCTTCTCAAAATCTTCAAAGTAGATAGATTAGAAGGGTATGCTTGAGTGTTCATTGAACTCGGGTTACTTAGAATTAGCCTTCGTGGATAAGTCCATCAATTCTTGAGCAAGTGAAAATTTGCTTACTACCCCATCCAACTCAGCATCAAACTTGAGTGTTGGGAATTTCTTCCTTGCTAACTCTCTTATCTGTGCTATGATGGTTGAATCAACCAAGTCCTCTTGGACTGGCTCGCTGTTGGAGGTAGGTACTTCTCTAGCTGTAAAATTTGCTTTAGTACCTTCCTCACTTGCTTTTCCATGCTGAGCAGAGTTCTTAGCATCTAGAACTTCTCTAATCAGAGAGATTAGAGGGGTAGAAGATGGGTTTGAAGAAATAGTTGGTTTAGAATTTTATACCATTGAAGAAATGGGGGTTGATTTAGGCATATTCTTCCTGATTGAGGATTTCAATGGCGTCTCTTGCATCCTCATCATTGCTCACTATTTGTGCATTTTTCCTTAGAGGTACCTTGGTGGCAGTGCACTTGCATTGAGTTCCCTTAGCTTTGTTGATCACTTCCTCAACATGAGCTACAGCTCTAGGGCTAATAGTTTCAAGGTCCTCTTTGCTTTTCTTAGAGTCCCCTTTACCTTCACCCTCTTTAGTTACATCTAACTTGTGCTTCCTTTAGCATAAGCTTTCTTCTACCTCTACGGCACCCACTTCTTCCTCAGCTTGCTATTTCACCTCAGCTTCCCTCTAAGCACGAGTCTTAGCTTTCATTTGCTTCCTTTTTTCCTTCTTGAGGGGCAGGGTAATCGTATCTCCCGCCCTTGTTTTTGCCAAGCTCTTCCAAGTCCTGGAGGAAGTTGCCTTAGGTTTGGGAGAAGTGGCAATGGCTGAAATTTGTTCCATCTTGGTAGTAAGTGGAACATTATCAATTGTTTCCTTGATACTGCTATTAAAATCAACCATGAAGTTGTTCTCATCATCCTTGGCTACATTCTTAGGCAATACTGCCAATATAGCCTTAGCTTTTCTCTTGGCATCTTGAGCTTTGGTGTACCTAGTATGCACCTGATCATGATAAAGTTTGCTAAAGTGCATCATTGTTAGAGTCTTCTTCACCAGGATAACTATCTCCCCTATACCACCAATAAATGAGGAAATGTCTATCCTCACCTGATCAAGGTTGTGATCAAGTAACCATAGTGGTAGATGATAGTAATTTTGGTCAAGTGATGAAGAATCATCATTGGCTAATTTAATTGATTACCTTCTACCATATGGTAGATCACACACCTCTTGAAATACATGCAGCTGGTGAGAAATCCCATCTTAGGTAACTGTAGCTTTACCACAAGCTCATGGCATGCCCTTGCTACCCAACTCATTCCAGAAACAACAATCTTATCACATCTATAATTAATGGGGAGTTCCTAATTTTTGGGGAACTGCCACAACATCCTCATCTCCATTTCTTTTGAGTTGAATGCCCTTGCATGGCATATTCAGAATGCTTCCTAGAAACCTTGTGCAAATGAGGCAGGAATTTCCTTCAATTTCAACCAAAAGAACATCATTATACCCTTGGATGGTATAAAGATTCTAGAAAAAGCTTCTAATCAAGCCAACAATGGTTGGTCCTTCTAATTGTAGAAATTAACTCAGATTCTACTACTTGACAACCTTGTGAAAGATCTTGTTCCTCAACAAACCTTCATAGTCAACTTCATAGACTGGGCCAAATTCTAATTTTGAGCCCCATTAAACGTAGTGAAGACCGCTCTTGTGGGGAACTTAATCTTCTCTTGTTTCCTTCAATGTCCATATAAATACTTCTTTTTGAGTTGCCTTGAAGGACAAAGGTTGATTTGGTTCTCGCCATTGCAGATGAAAAAGGAATTTGAAAGAAAGAGATTTAGGGTTCTTTGCAAATGAAACGATTGAGATTTCAAAGATGCAAGTAACTTTTCTCTATTTCAAACCATATCTTTTATAGACCTCTTCAACTTGTAGTGATATGTGGCACTCGCAAAATGAAAGATTAAAATCAACGATGAGATTAACACTTAATTAAGCGACTTAGTAAAATGGTGAGTTTAGTGATTAGACGATTCCAATTAAAAAATGTCCTTTTAATAAATGAGTTTTTTATTTCTAGCCGTGAAAATGAATCTCACAGCGTTATTATAAAATACAAATGGTGTTAAATACATGTTACCTCATTCGGCTGAGTTAAGATTTGATCTCCAACACTTAGCCAAATTTCTTGATTTTTCTTCAAATGGGGTCTACCATTCCAATAAGCTATCTTAGAACATTGAACTGCTCTTTAGGCAATGGTTTGGTGAATATGTTAGCTTGTTGTTCCTTAGAAGGAACATACTCCAGTTTGACATCTCCCCTTAGCACATGATCTCTTATGAAGTCATGTCTAATATTGACATGCTTCTGTTGGTTAATCAAGACAGTAATTGAACATGTAAATGTTGCAAGGTGGAATTTTAAAACTTAAAATTAACCTAAGGATCTCCTAAGCATGCCATGAATGATCTAATCTAAGTTAAAATGTTCCATAGATGCTTGTAGGTTTATAAAGCTTATAAAAAAATCTAGCATCTATGTTTAGAATATTACCAATTGATGTGTGCTTCTCTTTCTTTTGGATGCGGTGTTCCGTTAGAGAAATTCGGTAGAACTTCGTTAGCATGAGCCTCCAAACTAGGATGGCCTCTACGATTGATCCACACTGATCTTCATAGACCAAAACCTCGTTGAGGAAGAACCCGTTAGTAAACAGCATCTGCTAGACCACTCGAAGACCAACCCGAAAATAAATCGAAAAGGCTCACTTTGAAAAGAGCCTTCAAAATTATTCTTCGTAGTTTGGAGAAACTCGTGAAGGATCTCGCACAATGAACAAAGAAAGAGATGTTAGACTCAAAGAGAAAGGCTAAACTGAAGTGTGGAATAAAGAGGAGCTGGAGGCCTATATATAAGGAAAAAGGTGGAGTGTTTGACTCCCCCCAAAAACACAAAGTGGGATGGGAATATTCCCATCCCACTTAGCGGGTTAGCATCGCGGGTCACTAGGACTCGCAAGCTAACCGCGGGTCTCTCTCACAAGGCAAACCCTTATGGGTAGAATCAACCAAGTCCTCGCTGGCTGGCTTGCGCTTGCAGGCTCACAGCCCGCAAGGGCATGGGCTTACCCCATGCACTAGAGGCCCGCGAGCTTTTCAGCTTGTGGGGAGCCCCCGCAGGCCCCACTCCAAACAACCTGTGTTCATTTGGGGCTCACTCGCAACAAGAAAATCCATTGATATGCTCTGTGCAATTTTTCCCTAATTTCTTTTTATTCCCTTTAATTACTAATTCGGTCTAACCAATTAATAATTCTTCTAACGAATTTGGCAACCAGATATTCTCGAAATAGACCCAATCTATAGGTTCTTTACTTAGTTTTATAAAGACCCAAAGTGTGTGACCTCAAAGGATCCCAAAGTATTGAGCCGTATCTAGTTTATCGAGCTCGGATTAAGTGTCAGCTCATGTAATAGCCATAGCTATCTTGGAATTAGACTTGTTCATGAAGAACACCACTTGGCCATTATGTATCAAGATTGACTAGAAACCCGTTCTATCAATCTTATACTCTAATAAGAGATTTATGAGTTTGTCACTTCAACAAGGGGCGCTAAGGTACATCTCCCGCTATATCATAAGCGAAGGATCCCATCTTGACTACTTGGCTTACCAATATGTGATCATCACCATACACGTAATCACTAGTGTCATCTTGATCGCAAGGGTATGAATAAGTATGACCCAAAGTATAGCAACTTTTACACAAGGTCACTAGTATCTCATGTCTGAGGATATTTGTACTACTACTGTAATAAGATATGACACCAACACATGGATATAGTTATTTCCTAGTGTCTGTCTTATAGCGATCTCTAATGAATTACACTTTCATGTATTAACTCAAGGTACCACCTTCAACTTGTGAGATCGGCTACTTGGATCTAATCCAAGAATTAAGCTTACACATGCTAGTCTGTCTGTTCTATTGATGTCCAGTTTCAACGAAACAATGACTATGGATATTTAGACTATTCATAGTAACGCATATGTGCAGTTCTCACACCATATAGCTCCCACTATGTCCTCGACTTTTACGCTATGAAGTAGTCATGGACTTTGTCTCATCAATGCACACACACACACACATATATATATATATATAATACTATACATATATGATACTAGTGAGATACATAAACAAAGATGCCTTAAATATTATTAATAATAATCTGAAACCATTTGTACATTATTAATTGCCTCTAGGGCATGCATCATGTCTAACAGCTTCATCCTGCCATGTTGAACTAGATTCTTAGATAGATCAATTGCGCTTTTGTTATCACACATAACTTCAAGGCATTTAGAATTTGTACCATAATCCTCCAACTGCTGCTTATTCCATAGCAGTTGTGCTACACAACTTCCTGCCACCATGTACTCAGCGCAACAGAAGTTTGTTTCTTGCTATACCGTGAGACAAGGCATTCTCCAAGGAAATGAAATCATCCTGTGGTGCTTTTCCTGTCATGTTTTTCTTTGTACAGAATCTATGAATCCTCTTGGAGTAAAATCTGAGTTGTTGGGATGCCACAGACCTGCATCAAGAGAACCTTGCAAATACCGGAGAATTCTCTAAACAGTTTCTAAGTGAGATTCTGAGATTCTCTAGGGTCAGCTTGATAATGTACGCAATAGCACATAACTTATTGAATGTTTGGCCTACTAGCTATTAAGTAGAGGAGAGAACCAATAATACCTCTATAGAAATTACTATTTATTGGTTTTCCAGTTTCATCCATACTTAAGATAATGTAAGTGGACATTGGCTTCGAATGATCCATCTCAAACTTCTTCAGGTTTTCTTTGGCGTACTTTGCTTGGCTGATGAAGATTCCATCTTCACTCTACTTGATTTGAAGTTCAAGGAAAAGTTGAGTTCTCCCATCATAGACATCTCAAACTCACTCTTCATTTACTTTTTGAAATCCTTGCACAACTTCTCATTAGTTGCTCCAAAAATGATATCATCAACATAAATTTGGACTAGCAACACATTTTCTTTTCTTTGCCAGATAAATAGAGTCGTATCTGATTTCCCTCTTTCATAGCCTTTGCTGATTAGGAAATTGGTCAGCCTCTCATACCATGCTCTTGGAGCTTGCTTCAATTCATAGAGAGCTTTTTTCAGTTTGAAGACATGCTCAAGATTCTTTGGATCTTCAAAGCCAGGAGGCTGGTGAACATAGACTTCTTCTTGAATGAATCCATTCAGGAATGCACTTTTAACATCCATTGAAATAATTTGAATTTCATATGAGATGCGAAAGCACACAATGTTCAAATTGCTTCAAGCCAAGCTACAAGAGCAGAAGTTTCATCATAGTCGATGCCTTCTTGCTGATTGTAGCATTGAGCAACAAGCTTGACATTATTCCTAACAACAATGCCATCTTCATCAAGCTTGTTCTTCAAAACCCGTTTGGTGCTAATGATTGATTTTACTTTAAGCTTTGGAACTAGATCTCAAACATTATTACGCTTGAACTAATCCAGCTCCTCTTGCATCACGATCATCCAATAATGCTTTCGAGTGAATGGTTGTGATGAGTTCTAATCTCTCTTGGAAGACTCGAATCTACAGCTGGATGTTCTGCAATTAGTTGTTGAGGCTAAGGTTGATAGAAAGATTGTCGTCTTCCTTGACTTCCTCAGCTTTAGGTTCTTGTGTTGGGTTGGGCAGCATAGAGAGTGGTATGTTGAGTGGATTTTCTTGCTGGTTTACTCCTTCATCTTCATCATATGGAGGTCTATCTGCATTGTTAGTTTCATTGAAATCCACATGCATATACTCCTCTAATAGGCAGAATCATTTGACATATATTCTATATGTCCTGCTGCTAGATGAGTGTCCCAGAAAGATACCTTCACTAGCCTTTGGATCAAACTTACCTAGCTACTTCTTGCTGTTAAGAATAAAGCATTTACAGCCAAATGATCTGAGATGAACAATCTTAAATGTGCTCCTTCGCTAAAGCTCATAGGTTTTCTTCTCAAGAATTGGGCGGATTAAAACCCGATTCAAGATATATCAGGCTATGTTAATAGCTTTTCCCCAAAAGTACTATGGTAGATTGTTATCACTCAACATGGATCGAGTCATCTCAACTATGGTTCTATTCTTCCTTTTTACAACTTCACTTTGTTGAGGAGTATAAGGACCAGAAAAGTTATGGTCAATACCAAGCACTGACTAGAATTCTTTGAAATGGAAATTCTTGAATTTACGTCCATGATCACTTCGGATTCTACTGATTTTAGTTTCTATTTCGTTCATTATCCGATTACTGAGTTTGACAAAGATTCATATGTTTCATCTTTGCTACTCAACAAGACTACCCAAGTGAATCTCGTGAAGTCATCCACAACCACCAATAAAAATCTCTTACCACCCATACTCATAGGCTGAACTGGGCCGAAAAGATCTAGGTGGAGGAGCTCCAACGGTCTCTTAGTTACTACATGATTAATTCACCTAAATGATTTCTTAACTTGCTTACCGAGCTGGCAAGCTAAGCAAAGTTTATCCTTCTCAAAGCTGATATTGGGGTTTTGATGTGTATCGAATCCGTAAAAAATAAATAAATTCCTATTACTCTATTGATTGGATTTATAGTGCTGAGTAAGTAGGGTCAAATCCACAGAGACTAACAAAATCAATTTGAATCGAATTAATGACCAATAAAAGTAGAAACAAAAATAAATAAAAAAGGGGGGGTTTCAAATTTGTTTAGAAATTAACAATTAACAAAATTGGGAAATTGAAAGAAGTAAAAATTCAAGTCGAAAGAGTCTTCCGATCAAGGAATACTTTCAGCTTGATATCAATCGATCACAGACACAAAAATATAATTTTCTTGAGTTTTTCCATCAGTTAGCTTAATCATGATAGCACAATTAATAAAATCTTTTCTAAACACGAGAATGATAGTAGATAGCTAAATCATTTACCCTCAATTTTGAAACGCACTTGTAGATAACGGACAAGGTTTAATTCCAAAAAGGCTTTACGCGTAAGAACTAACTTTAATTCAAAACTTTATGATAGCACAAAGAAAAATATTAATTCAAATCCAACCACGAAACTTTTAGAAGAATTCGTTTGTTACAAATTTTCTATTATATCATGATAGCATAAATACAATAGAATAACAATATGCTTAACCTTTCAAAAATAATAATTGGCCAGATTGAAGAAATCAAAAGGAAAATAATAAAAGATGTTACCGGTTTGGATTCGAAAAATGAATTTAAGAGAAAGATTAAGAACAAGCCTCATGATTGATAATTAGCCTCAAGTTAACTCCTTAGCTGAAAGATGAAAATTAGTTACACATAATTGAAGAAAACAAAAAAGAGATTGTTATTAAAAAAATAAATTAAGTAAAAGATAGTCCAAGGTCTTCCTAATGCTGAAATTCTATGCCTATTTATCCTAAAAATAACTCTTATAACAATCCTAATTAAACTAAAAAACTAGATAAGAATATTGAGTCTTCCTAAATAACTAAAAGAAAAAGATAAAATAGGAACATGGAATTACTGTAAATCTAATTTGGAAGTCTTTATCATCAACTTGGAAACATCAGTCTTTAATTCCAATTTTGCTTTAAAAACCCGAAATAATCAGATCCGATCATCATTCCTTAGCCTAGAATCCAGGGTAACTTCTAGAACAGCTTCAAAATTCTTCAAAACACCTTACTTTTTCTCATTTATGCCCAAATCAGTCCCAACACGTCTTTATCTCCTAAATAAGCACAAATTCACCACAAATTAATAATATACCATTCAAATGCTCAATCAAAATAATACTAAAATATGTAGAATATGCGTGTTATCAAATTCCCCCACACTTGCCTTTTGCTTGTCCTCAAGCAAACATCAAAGATCAGGAGATAAACAAATTTGAACCAAGTAAACATTTTATTCACTTTCCCAAAACATGACTTCTTTTACCAAAAATTTTAATAGAATTCTTTTTTAAGCTCCAAACACCCAACTAATTAATTTCCTTAAGAAAGTATTTCACCTAGCTTGGAACTCGATCTTTTTCAAGAGCTAAAAGTCAAAATAATTCCAACCTTATTATATGTTTTGCTTGGTGGGATCCCTAGATGGATATTTTTTATTTTTCTTCATTTTTTTTCTTTTTCACATTTCTTTTTTTTTTTGCTTCTTTATTTGCAAAAATAAAAATCCTATGGAAGAGACGGTACCCGGTTACTAGCCGAGCACGGCTCTTCCTTCTAGCCATCCTATGGGAAAGTTATGACCCGGTTGCTAGCCGAGCAATGCTTTCCCTTCTAAAACAAAAATGAAAACAAAACCTATGAAAGAGTCATCGCCCGGTTGCTAGCCAAGCAATGCTTTTTCTTGTAGACTCAAAGCGGAAAACAAAACCACCAAATTAACACATGTATAGAAGAAAATGTATTTTAAACCAATCAACAAATTGAGTAAAAAATCAAGACTTTACTAGGTAACTTTCAGATTTTAATTGATTAGGTAGATCATTTCTTAAATCGGCTCTCCATGTCAAAATTTTAGTTAATTGAATCAATTCAAGTACTAGTTCATTTTTCTCAATCCTTGGTATTCTTTTCCCTAAATTTCATCATTTCTTTAATAAAGAAAAACAAAATTTCAAATTTCACTTGAAGACAATCAAATGCAATACCCTCCCCCACACTTAACAATAAAAGCCTTCGTTTATGTACCCGAAAGAAAATTTAAATGAAAAAAAGAAAGGTACAACCTAATGGTGGAGGAGAGCAAGTTTGTCATGGAATTACGAAGAAAATGAGTGTTGAAGCTCATTCTAGACCTGCACAATTGAAACTTTTTCATGAGATAAAATAAGATGTTGAAGAAAATTATCAAATTCTTTCAATGTCCTAAAAACAAATAAATAAATCGAAACAAAAACACTAAAAATAATAAACTAAAAATAATAAAAAACAAAATAAAAAATTTTTGGTTGCCTCCTAAAAAGCGCTTTTTTTTAATGTCATTTAGCTCGACACAACTTTCGTTCAACCGGGATCCCATGCTATTATTTCCGATCCAAGCTCTTCTATACCCAATCCTTTGACTGTTTCCTTCAACTCATTAGTCAACAAAAGATCAAAGTTATTGAAATTAATTTCATCAAGAACAAACATCCCCAAATGTAAAAGCAATGAATCATTAACAATATTATCCACCATACCAATAAAATAATTTTCTTTAAGAAATTTATCGCTCTCGCAAATTTGGTATAAGGAATCAATGAATGGATCATTTATCTCAACAATCCAAAGCTCACCATCTTCCTTTTCTTTCACGATTTTTGACAACTTTTCGGGAAAAGGGAGTTGGCGAACTATTGGTTCTGTACTTATCATTGCCAATTCCTTATTACCTTGAACACTTATCTCATCTTCTGATTTTTCTTTTAAATTTGAAATTAAATTTTCGTTACTACTTACCTTGGATTCCAGGTTAACAGTGACGTTTTCAGATTTTTCATTGATAAGTAATTTGTTATGTTCCAAATTTGATTCATTTTGAGATTGGAACTTACCTCGGTTCTCAAACTTATCTTTATTAATATTGCAAAATGCTTTTGGTTGATACTCATCTCCAAAAAGTAGGGGACACATAACAACCATGTGCCCAATAATCCCGCAAAACTCACAAGAAACCAAAGGTGGTACTCTTAAAGCTCTTATCATCACTTTGAGTGTTATGGTTGGAATGTGCTCTTGATCAAACATGGCCTTCAAAACAAACAAAACTAATTAGTGTTAGTCCCCAGCAACGGCGCCAAAATTTGACATGTGTCGAATCCGTAAAAAATAAATAAATTCCTATTATTCTATTGATTGGATTTGTAGTGTTGAGTAAGTAGGGTCAAATTTACAGAGACTAACCAAATCAATTTGAATCGAATTAATGACCAATAAAAGTAAAAAAAAAAATAAACAAAAAAAGGGGGGTTTAAAATTTGTTTAGAAATTAACAATTAACAAAATTGGGAAATTGAAAGAAGTAAAAATTCAAGTCAAAAGAGTCTTCCGATCATGGAATACTTTCAGCTTGATATCAATCGATCACAGACACAAAAATATAGTTTTCTTGAGTTTTTCAGTCAGTTAGCTTAATCATGATAGCATGATTAATAAAATCTTTTCTAAACACGAGAATGATAGTAGATAGCTAAATCATTTACCCTCAATTTTGAAACGCACTTGTAGATAACTGACAAGGTTTAATTCCAAAAAGGCTTTATGCGTAAGAACTAACTTTAATTCAAAACTTTATGATAGCACAAAGAAAAGTATTAATTCAAATCCAACCACGAACCTTTTAGAAGAATTCATTTGTTACAAATTTTCTATTGTATCATGATAGCATAAACACAATAGAATAACAATATGCTTAACCTTACAAAAACAACAATTGGCTGGATTGAAGAAATCAAAAGGAAAATAATAAAAGATGTTACCGGTTTGGATTCGAAAACTAAATTTAAGAGAAAGATTAAGAACAAGCCTCACAATTGATAATTAGCCTCAAGTTAACTCCTTAGCCGAAAGATGAAAATTAGTTACACATAATTGAAGAAAACAAAAAAGAGATTGTTATTAAACAATAAATTAAGTACAAGATAGTCCAAGGTTTTCCTAATGCTGAAATTCTATGCCTATTTATCCTAAAAATAACTCTTATAACAATCTTAATTAAACTAAAAAACTAGATAAGAATATTGAGTCTTCCTAAATAACTAAAAAGAAAAGATAAAATAGGAACATAGAATTAATGTAAATCTAATCTGGAAGTCTTTGTCATCAACTTGGAAACATCAATTTTTAATTCTAATTTTGCTTCAAAAACCCGAAATAATCAGATCTGATCATCATTCCTTAGCCTGGACTCCAGGGTAGCTTGCAAAACAGCTTCAAAATTCTTCAAAACACCTTACTTTTCCTCATTTATGCCCAAATCAGTCCCAACACATCTTTATCTCCTAAATAAGTACAAATTCACCACAAATTAATAATATACCATTCAAATGCTCAATCAAAATAATACTAAAATATGTAGACTATGCATGTTAAACCCACAACTAGTTGCTTTTTGGCCAGTGTAGAACCCAAGTTAATAGTGCTTCACAGTACTTAAACATTTTGGAAATAGCAAACTGAGTAGGATAGTGAAATTAATTGAGTACTAAGTATACTCTTAATTAATGAAGCTGACTTGAGTGTGTTTAAGGAAAAATAACTCAATTTGCTAAGTAATTAATTAAGTTATGGCTTAGAGTAGGAAAAGCTGAGTCTGTGCTGAGTATTACATAGTTTAGAAGTATATCAACTTAGCTGTGTTGAGTTAGCTTTTATTAATTAAAAGCAACATTGTTTGACACTTAGAGAATTAAATGACACCTTTGTTACTAACGTGTTCTATGAGAAATAGAATATTCTTTAGAAGCTTTTCAGGTTAAAAGGCGCTGAAATTAAAGAAGATTTCGAGTGGTCCTCACAATTCAAAAAGGTATCAGTATGGAATGTTAGAGATTTTTCACTAAAGTCCAAGACAAAAGGAATTCTTTGACATGCGCTGTTTCTCAGTGTCTCCGCACGTCTCTGCAAGCATCGGCAATGTCAACCAATCACAAGACTCCATGTTGCAATTCGTGCGCCTCTCTCTCAAATCGATTTGTTTGAAGATAAACGAGATCTTGTCAATGGAATTTTATCACGCCTCAACATTCAAATTTCTATTTCTTGACATCCTGGAATCTATCTCCAAAGGGAAGATTTGAAAGATATGAAGAGAAGAGAAATTGAAGATCAATCAAAGAGAAAAGTTTGCAACGGCTACTTCACAAAGCATCAAGTATATAAAGAAGGCTGAAGTAGACATTCAAACTTGATGAATTACCTCGAATTTCTTTAAGAGCTGAAACTCTGGGTAAATACTCCCAGCTTCAAGATATTCCAAATTTAAGCAATCAGCAAACAACCATTTCAAATCTATTTGTAATAGAGAGATTCAATACTCAGATTTAACATTGTAAGGATTCAACATTTTATAAGTTGAATTCAGTTTGACAACTTGCATTTCAAATGTGAGTGTCAGTTTGGGAAGGGTACCCAAACTAGTTGAGTGGCAGTTAGAAAGAAATGTACTTTCTGTAAAATGTGTCTACCCACTATAATGGCTGCTCTGCCTAAGTAAGGAATAACTAATAGTGGATAAAACTCGGAGAAGGAGTCCGGGGGACTAGAGGTAGGCTAGGGGCCGAACCAGGATAAAACCAGGTGTTGAAGTTCTAAGACTTCGCTTTAGCTTTTATAGTATTCAAAATCATTCATCATTCTTTCTATGTTTATCACTTTGCTTGAAAAACCAATCCGAGCTGAATAGAGTACTCAGCAAGAGATCGCAGATATACTGTGCTAGCGAAGCTAAGTAGTTTATAAGTATTTAGACCAACTCAACACGGATAATTCATCACGCATCTAAAATCTTAATTTGGTTAAATATTCTTATAAATCTTTAAAATAACCAAAAATTGCATTCACCCCCCCTGCGGTTGTTTATAAGTTGTCTAAGGATCAACAAGTGGTATCAGAGTGAGTGCTCAACTTATTGACTAATCATCTTTCAGTAACGATCCATAAATGGCTTCAAACAACTACAGTTCTAGCTCAAGTCAAGTAGTTCCTAGAGGAGGGAATGTCTATAACTAGGCCACCTCTATTTGAGGGTAATCATTATACATTCTAGAAAAACCGCATGAAAAACTTCATCCAATCACAAAGCATGCAGGCTTGGCTCGCAATCGAGCTTGGCCCCAGAGTTCCCACTATTGTGAGGAATGGAATTCGTGTTCTAGTAGATCTAGAGGACTACGATGACACTGATCTAAGTCTTCTAAAGGAGAATGTCGTATCGATTAACTACTTACACTATGCACTAAATCTTACTGAGTTTAATAGGGACTTAGAATGCAAGACAGCACAGGAAATCTGGAAAAAGCTAGAGATTACCTATGAGGGGAACAACAAGGTCAAAGAGTCAAAGATTAATCTCATGCTAAGGGAGTATGAGATGTTCTCAATGGGCGCTAGCGAGGGTATTCAAAGCATGAACACCAGGTTCACTACTATCATTAATGAATTGAAGAGATTAGGGAAGGAGTTCTCTTAGGAAGAGCTCGTGAAGAAGATTCTATGCACTCTTACCTTAAAGTGGGACTCCAAGAAGAGCGCTATTAAGGAGGCTCATGATCTTAAGACCAACAGCTACGATGAGCTGATAGGCACCTTGCTAACTCATGAGATGTCTCTGATGAAGTATTTTGATGACTCTAAATGGAGTCAAGGCAAGGAACGAGAGGGCAAAGCCATTGTCCTGAAAGTAAATTCATCTGATGAGCCCACCAGCTATGACTCTGATGAGGAATTGGCTCTTCTGACCAAGCATTTCAAATGCTTTATGAAAAAGGATAGGAAGTTCAACAAGAAGAAGTTTCCAACTAAAAAAAAGTCAAATTAGCACCGACGTGGAGCTGAGGGAGGATCAAAGAAGGAGCATAGCAAAGATATTAAATGCTTTAGTTGTAGATAAAAAGGCCATATCCAATTAAGCTGTCCAAAGGCGAAGAAGGATAAATTCAAGAAGAGGTTCAACAAGAAGAATGAAGCACTTTTTACCACCTGGAGCGACTTAGAAGAGTCCTCATCGTCTGATGAGGAAGTAACTGATTTAGCCAACCTCTATCTTATAACCATCGAGAATCAAAGGGGCGAAGGCTCAACATCTACCTTGGGTAGAGATTAAACCATTGCTGACTCTAAAGCTGAGCTCACAAAGGAAAGGATCCTCAAGTGAACGTACATCTTGAAATTCATTGTCAATTGAAGAGTTCACCCAGGCTCTCTTTGACATTATGAAATTGACTAACAAGTCGATGAAAAACATCAAGGAGCTAGTGAGGAGAAGTGAATATTTGGAAGACACTGTTGCTTCCTTATCTCTTGATATCCGCTTTCTTCATGAAAAAGCTGAGTATCAAGACTATTTAACCAGCAAGCTCATTAAGCAATTAGATAAGTTGACTGCTTAGGTAATAACTTTGAAGAAGAAATAGGATCCTTCTCTAGCCAATAGTTAACCTGCGAATAACCAAACTCGTAATTCGAAGAGGAACAATTCCTCTAAAAAGAAGAAAGTGAGCCAGCCCAAAACAAAAATGGTGTGTGGTTTTTGTGGGAAAGTTGGACATGCCACAATAATGTGTAGGCATAAAAATGGTTATTATGATGAGTCAATTAGAGTAATTTAAGGACAACTAACAAGGGAGGATCTAGCTAAAAAGCATGGGTACCTAAACAAAAGTAACTATTTTGCAGATGAGCCTTAGATCCACTGATGACTCTCGAATGTGGTATTTGGATTGTGGATGCTCAAGGCATATGATGGGAGATGAAATCTAGTTCATCTCATTGGAGCGTAAAAGAAATGGAAGCGTCAATTTTGGAGATAACCAAAAAGGCAAGATTGTAGGTTATGGCACTGGCGTTGTCTCTCCTTCCATCGAAGAGGTTTCTCTAGTCAAAGGTCTAAAGTTCAACTTGCTTAGTGAAGCTCAGCTTTGTGACAAAGATTGAAAGGTTACATTCAACTCAACAAGCTATTTAGTTATTGATTGTAAGAATGACTCAACTATTCTCTTTTCTCCTAGAATTAATAATGTTTATATGATTGATTTATCCCCTGGCTCCACTAATGAGTGTCTTGTATCTAAGGAGGATAATTTGTGACTTTGGCACAGAAGGTTGGGTCATATAAATACGAAAATTATGTCCAAACTGACCAAAAAGCAACCAGTTGTGGATTTACCCAATATCATTTTTAGAAAGATAAACTTTGCTCAGCTTGCCAGCTAGGTAAGCAAGTTAAGAAATCATTTAGATCAATAAATCATGAAGTAACTAAGAGACCGTTGGAGCTCCTCAACCTAGATCTTTTCTACCCTATTCAGCCTATGAGCATGGGTGGTAAGAGATTTTCATTGGTGGTTGTGGATGACTTCATGAGATTCACTTGGGTAGTCTTGTTGAGTAGCAAAGATGAAACCTATGAATCTTTTGTCAAGCTTAGTAATCGGATAATGAACGAAATAGGAACTAAAATCAATAGAATCCAAAGTGATCATGGACAAGAATTAGAGAATTTTCATTTCGAAGAATTCTATTCAGCGCATGACATTGACCACAACTTCTCTTCTTTCTATACACCTCAACAAAATGGGGTTGTAGAAAGGAAGAATAGAACTATAGTTAAAATGGCTCAATCAATGAAAAGTGAAAATAATTTACCAAAGTACTTTTGGGGAGAAGCTGTTGACATAGCTTATTATATCTTGAATTAGGTTTTAATTCACCCAATTCTGGAGAAAACACTCTATGGGCTTTGGCGAGGACGCAAGCCTAAGATTGGTCATCTCAAATCATTTGGATGTAGGTGCTTTATTCTTAACACCAAGGAGCAATTAGGTAAGTTTGATCTTAAGTTTGATAAAGGTATTTTTCTAGGATACTCAACTAGAAACAGGGCATATAGAATATATGTCAAAAGAACTGGACTATTAGAGGAGTTTATGCATGTAGATTTGGATGAAACTGACAATGCAGATAGACGTCCATCTGAGGATTATGAAGGAGTAACCCAGCAAGCAAATTCACTCAACATGCCACTCTCTGTGCTGCCCAACCAAACGTAAGAATTTGAAGATGAGGAAGTCAAAGATGATGATGGTTTTTCAATCAACTTAAACAATGGCAAAGATCAACCTCCACCTCAGCAACCCATTATCGATCCTCCAGCAATTGATCCGAGTCTACCAAGAGTAATTAGAATTCATCGCAACCATCTGCTAAATAGTATAGTTGATGATGTTCATAATCAAGTGATGATGCGAGGTTAGCTCAGCAGGATGATGAGCCATCCAGTCTTCATTTTATTGATCGAACCCAAGAAGTTTGAAGATGTAGAAGGAGATGATTATTGGATGATCGCAATGCATGAGAAGCTTGATCAGTTCAAGTGCAATGATGTTTGGAATCTATTTCTTAAGCCTAAAGGGAAATCAATTATTGGAACCAAATGGGTTCTTCAAGAATAAGCTAAATGAAGATGGCTCTATTTTCAAGAATCAAGCTAGGCTTGTTGTGCAAGGCTACAATCAGCAAGAAGGCATCGATTATGATGAGACTTATGCTCTTGTAGCCCGACTTGAAGATATTCGAATCCTATGTGCTTTTTCATCTCATATAAACTTCAAATTGTCTCACATGTTAAGAGCGCAATCCTGAATGGATTCATTCAAGAAGAAGTGTATGTTCACCAGCCTCCTGGCTTTGAAGATCCAAAAAATCCTGAGCATGTCTTCAAATTGAAAAAAGCTCTCTATGGATTGAAGTAGGCTCCTAGAGCTTGGTATGAGAGGCTGACCAACTTCTTGAGTAGTATAGGTTATGAAAGAGGAAAAGCATATACAACACTTTTTATCAAGCAAAGGAAAGAAGATGTGTTGCTGGTCCAAATATATGTTGATGATATCATATTTGGAGAAACTAATGAGAAGCTATGCAAGGAGTTTAGCAAACAGATGAAAAGTGAGTTTGAAATGTCTATGATGGGAGAGCTCAATTTTTTCCTTAGTCTTCAAATTAAGCAGACTGAAGATGGAATCTTGATCATTCAAGCAAAGTATGCCAAAGAAGTCCTGAAGAATTTTTACATGGAGCATTCAAAGCCAATGTCCACTCCCATGGCCACTGGTACTATCTTGAGTACAGATGAAGCTAGAAAATCTGTGGATAGCAAGTTCTATAGAGGAATCATTGGCTCTATTCTTTATCTTACATCTAGTAGGCCTAACATACAGTATGTTGAGTGCAACCGTGCTCATTATCAAGCTTAACCTAGAGAATCTCATTTAGCAACTATGAAGAGAATTCTCAAGTACTTGCAAGTCTCGATTGAAGCAGGTTTGTGGTATCCCAATAGCTTAGATTTCACTCCAAGGGAATTCACAGATGTTGATTATGGAAGAGACTAGCTCGATAGGAAGAGTATAACATGAGGATGTCATTTCCTTGGAGAGTGTATTATCACATTGAGTATAGCTGAAGCTGAGTATATAGCTACAGGAAGTTACGTAGCACAATTGCTATAGATTAAGCAGTAACTGGAAGATTATGTATAAAGTCAAATTATCTTGAAGTTATGTGTGACAATAAGAGCGTAATTGACCTGTCCAAAAATCTAATTCAGCATGGCAGGATGAAGCATGTCAACATCAGACATCACTTTCATTAGAGATCATGTGCTAAAAGAGATGTCAAGCTAGAGTATGTTCCTTCTGAGGAGCAGCGTGCTGATATTTTCACCAAACCATTACCAAAAGACCAATTCAATAATACACTAAGGTAGTTAATTGGTATGGCTAATTCACGTTGAAGAAGAAGAAGAATGAAAATCTCATAATTTTGGCTAAGTGTTGAAGATCAAGCCTTGAGAAGATACATGGATAACTTTGTCTATATTTTAAAGTAACGGCGTGAGGAACAGTTTCGTAGTTAAAATCAAATCCTACATTTTCAAAAAGACTTGAGCTTGAAGTGGAACCGTTTTCTTCAAAACTCACCATTTTACTGAGGGGGTTAATCAAATGTTAATCTTAGCGTTGGTTTTCATCATGAGCTGAGGAAGCGCCACGTACCCCTAAGAGAAGTCATTTGTCTATAAAAGTTAAAGAGTTGAAGAGAGAATGTTACTTGCTTTTGAGAATTCAAATCCTTCAGAAGCACTCGAACCCTAATTCTCTTCTCCCAAATTTCTTCATCTCTTTCTCTCTAATGGCGATTAATAGAACCACCTTCAGACTCTGTGCCACAACTATTATGAAAATCATTGTCAACGTTGAAGGAAAGGTTGAGAAACTCACTCTAGAAGAAGGAACCCTCTTCACAAAGGTGGATTGGGTGAAAGATTTAGAGTTTGGACCCATCTATGAGGTCTATTATGAAGGTCTGGTAAGGAATAGAACCATGCATAGGGTCATTAAGCAGTAGCACCTTAGTGGTTTTTTTTAAATGGAAGGCCCAACCATTGTTGGGCTGATTAGGGCATTCTACTCCAACTTCTACACAATCTAAGGGCTCAATGATATCCTGCTGATAGAGTTTGGGACAAAATCTACCCTAATTTGTTCAAGGCTAGTTGGGAGCATTCTCAATATGCCTCACTCAAGCACTCAGCTCAGGAGAATTAGCGATGAAGATGCCATTATCATTCTAGAGGATTGGGAACTCCACTCCAACTATGTCTCAGAGGAGATAGCAATGAGTGGCATGGGATGCACCGCAAGAGCATGCCATGAGCTGGTGGTGAAGTTGTTGCTACCAAAAACTATGTCAGTATCTAGCTGCACCTACTTTAAATGATGTGTGGTCTACCATATGGTAGAGGGTAAGAAGCTGAATTAGCCTGTGGTGATTCTTCACAACTTGACAAAGCTTACTACCATCTATCACTATGGTTACCTCATCAGTGAGTTGATGAGGGTAGTGAAAGTGGATATTTCACAGTTTTTGGGGGAGTCTGGGGACACTATGCTGCAGGTAAAGAATAAGCTAGACCTGAGTCACTTCACCAGGATATCCCATGACCAAGCACATACTAGGTACAACAAAGCACAGCAAAAGCCAAAGTTGAAGTGCGTATCGATAGTAGTACCTGCGAATATCACAAAGGAAGAAGAGGACAGATTCATGGTGTATTTTGAAGTCAATGAAGATTCTGACAAGCTGCAAATCTCAAGCATTTTGGAGCAAGTCACCACCACCACCTATTCCCCTAAACCAAAGGCTAGCTCTTCAAAGGCCCATTAGAAGAGCCCTGTAAAACCTAAGTCTGAGGATGCCCCTACTCAACCCCTACGTCAACAGAGGTAAATGAAGGCCAAGACTCGCACTCGTAGAGATGCTGAGGCGAAACTCCAAGCTGAGCAACAGGTGAAGGAGAAAGAAGATGCGACTGAGGCTGATGAATCCCTACGCCAAAGAAATCACAAAATGGTCTTCTCAGAAATATTGGAGGAGCAAGGTGAGGCCAAGAGGTCTAACGATGAGGACACCTTCAAACCTGGCACTGCAACTGAAGTTCATGATATTTTTGCCAAAGAAAATGGCACTCAGGGCAAGCGTTCTACCACTAACAGGACCTTGCAAAAGAATGTGCAAGTGGTAAGAAGCAAGAATGATGTTAGAGAAACCTTTTCCCTCCATCGGGAAGAGTCTGATCTTCCTAATCCCAACATATCCATACCCTCTTTCACTCAAACTGAGGAAACCTCTACTCAATTTGAGAAACCTCAAGCTGGCCCATCCTTAGGCCAAACAGCTAACCAAGAGGTTCCTCAAAATCCTACCCCTATTTCTTTTATAAATCCTCAAACCTCTTCTCCTGTAAATCCTTCTATTCCCCCAGTTTCTACTCTTGTAGATACTGATATACCAACTGTAAATTCTCCTCCTCCTTTAAACATTGTAAATTCTCCTATTCATATTCATTCCTCTCCTGTTAACAACCAAAACTCTCCTATTCATATTTCCTCTCCCACCAAAAGCCATGATTCTTTCTCTCCTAACCCTTATCCAGTTTCTCCTATACAAACATAAACACAAATCCAAACACAAACACTTACCTGTATAGCAATTATACCTTCTATTCCACTCAAGAAAACCAAAACCATTCCTCCTACTTCTTCAACTATAAATTCCTCTAAACCTATCCCTTCTTCAAACCCATCTTCTAGCCCTCTAACCCCTCTGGTTAGGGTAGTTCCTAATGCTAAGAACTCTGCTCAACAAGGAAAAGAAAGTGGTTAGGATACTAAGGCAAATTTTATAGCCCGTGAAGTACCTGAACCCATCAAAGAGCTAGTCCATGAGGGCTTGGCTGATGCATCTATCTTAGATCAGATAAGAGCGCTGGCAAGGAAGAAATTCCCAGCACTTAAAACTGATGTTGAGTTAGATGGAGCATTTAGCAATCTGCTACTAGCTCAAAAATTGATGGGCTTATCATCCAAACCTAAGGCCAAATTGACTAAGGTCGAACAACACACAAGCTTTCCCTTTGAATCCATCTACTTCAAGGAGTTTAAAAGGATTCAAGGCAGTTTGTTTGCTATTAAAAATCACTTGGTAAAAGAGAAAAAGTTTGGTTGACAAGATGGCTGTGATCTTAAACAGCCTAACTGAGTTTGTAGCCCAGCTTGGGGCAACCATCTCCTCTATCCCCATGTCTACTAAATTAGCTAACACTGTTGCAGGAAAAATAAAGGGTAGTGTGGATGCTGCTACTGAGTAGCTGAGTTCCTTGAGTTTCAATATGGAAACTCAAGTGACATAGCTCTATAAGCTTGGTGAGGAGCAAGCCAAAATTAAAATAAGAAATGACCAGAAAATGGAAAATCTACTCTAAGAAGTTGAAACTACTAAGGACGTAGGCCATAGCATGGCGAAGGTATTAAAGACCATGTCCAAATTCGTGATGAACCATGACAATAAATAAGATCAAATGGTGAAGCTATTGACAGATATATCTTCAAAGGTGGATAAGTAGCTTGTGGTAAATCTCAACTCTCTCCATACATAGATAGACTCAATCAGTAGAGAAGTCAATGAGAACACAGATGCAAAGATCTCCTCTTCTCAGATTTTCCTTATCACAGCAATGGGGAAGATCTTTCTTGAGATGTCTGATCCTAGCCTGCCTCCTACTGAATCACTTTACCCTGAGATTGGTATGAACTTTCACTCCAAGATGAATGTCATCAAGTCAAAGGTAAGAGACCTGCAGAAGAATGTTGGGACTCTGGTCAGGACAGGTGAATTAGACTCAAAGGACATTGATTACACTGCAAGGTGTATATCATCAATTGGACCCAAAATTCTTGATATGGAAGCGCAACTAAAGATCACCACAGCAAATTTCAAAGCTTTTCTTCAATACTTTCAACAGTTTTCATGTCAAGGTTTTGATTGGATCGCGCAACTACCTAGATATCACCATCTATTTCTTAGTGAGCTGAATGATCAGGAGTTCCTTACTTCCAAAGAAAAGCAGCAGCTAGAGAAAGAGATATCCCTAAAAATCATAAGCTAGTGAGAGGACTTACAAGCTGCCCATGAAGCCTTTAATTTATGCTTGGAACAAATTGTGAAGGGTCAGAAATCAAAGGGGGAGAAAGTAGCTAAAGATGCTCTCCGAATGGAAAATATCAACGAGGGATCTCTTCCTAGGCATCCTCAATTTCCTTCTCAAGCATGGATCATCAACCTCCTCAATAGTAACAAACTATGCAAATCTAAGAAAATATTGGACCCTCCTCTTCCTCCTCAAAGCTTAGAAAATAATCCCTTGTACTTAGTAGTAGTAGATTGTTGACTTGTAATTGTAATAGATCATGCTATTGTAACCTTAGCTCAGGACATCAATTATGTACTAACTAAGTTATTTTTTATTAATAAAAATTACAAGTTTTTATCTCAAGTTAATATCTTCTTAACTTTAATTATTCTAAGCTATGTATGCATATTTGTGTTGTGTGTTTAATATATGATAACGAGATCAACTTCAAACAAAAGCTGAAGTAAGACAAAGTCCCAAAATGAAGAAAAATCCTCTTAAGTATGGGGGAGCTGAGCTGCTTGAAGAAGACTCACTCAGTATGGGGGAGTTCAAGTTGACTAAGGGAAGTCACTTAGTATAAGGGAGTCTTCCATAACTTTCCAGGTATTTCTAATATCTCTAAATCATCTTATTCAATAAATATCTTCTACTACCTAATTTACTATCTGCCCAAAATGAAGGAGATTGTAGAACCCAAGTTAATAGTGATTCACAGTACTTAAACATTTTGGAAATAGCAAACTGACTAGGATAGTGAAATTGATTGAGTACTAAGTGTACTCTTAGTTAATTAAACTGACTTGAGTGTGTTTAAGGAAAACAACTCAGTTTGCTGAGTAATTAATTAAGTTACGGCTTAGAGTAGGAAAAGTTGAGTCTATGCTGAGTACTACATAGTTTAGAAGTATATCAACTCAGTTGTGCTGAGTTAGCATTTATTAATTAAAAGCAACATTGTTTTGACACTTAAAGAATTAAATGGCACCTATGCTACTAACGTGTTCTGTGAGAAATGGAAAATTCTTTAGATGCTTTTCAAGTTAAAAAGTGTTGAAATTAAAGAAGATTTCTAGTGGTCCTCACAATTCAAAAAGGTGTCAGTGAGGAATGTTGGAGATTCTTCACTAAAGTCCAAGATAAAAGGAATTCTCTGACATGTGTCATTTCTTAGTGTCTCCGCGCATCTCTGCAAGCATTAGCAATGTCAACCAATTACAAGACTCCAAGTTGTAATTCGTGTACCTCTCTCTTGGACCAATTTGCTTAAAGACAATCAAGATTTTATCAATGGAATTTTATCATGCCTCAACGTTAAAATTTCTATCTCTAAACATCCTGGAATCTGTCTCCAACGTGAAGATTCGAAAGATATGAAGAGAAGAGAAATTGAAGATCAATCAAAGTGAAAAGTTTGCAATGGCTACTTCACAAAGCATCAAGTATAAATAAAAGGCTAAAGTAGACGTTCATACTTGGTGAATCACCTTGAATTTCTTTAAGAGCTGAAACTCTATGCAAATACTCAAAACTTCAAGAAATTCCAAATTCAAGCAATCAGCAAACAACCATTTTCAAATCTATTTGTAATAGAGAGAATCAATACTTAGATTTAACATTGTAAAGATTCAACATTTTATAAGTTAAATTCAGTTCACAAACTTTCATTTCAAATCTGAGTGTCATTTTAGGAAGGGTACCCAAATTAAGTTGAGTGGTGTTTAGAAAGAAAGGTACTTTCTGTAAAACATGTCTACCCACTATAAAGGCTGCTCTGCCTAAGTAAGGAATGAACACTAGTGGATTTAAACTCGGAGAAGGATTCCGGGGACTGGAGGTAGGCTAGGGGCCAAACAAGGATAAAACCAGGTGTTGAAGTTCTAAACTTTTGCTTTAGCTTTTATAGCGTTCAAACTCATTCATCATTCTTTCTCTGTTTATCCCTTTTCTTGAAAAACCAATCCGAGCTAAGTAGAGTACTTAGCAAGAGATTGCAGATAAACTGTGCTAGCGCAGCTGAGTAATTTATAAGGTTTTAGACCAACTCAGCACGCATCTTAAAACTTAACTTGGTTAAATATTCTTATAAATCTAAAAAGTAACCAAGAATCGCATTCACCCCCCTTTGCAATTATTTATAAGCTATTTAAGGCCAATAGCTAGTTTAGACAAAATGCTCATATATATATAACCCAACCTTCTATGCCAAAGCCACACACTATCTTCTTGGAGTGAAATCTGTACTTTTGGGATACCACAAACCTGCATCTAGAGAACCTTGCAAATACCATAAAATTCTCTTAATAGTTCTTAGTGAGATTCTTTGGGTCAGCTTAATGCGTAATGGCACACAACATAAGGAATGTCAGGCTTACTAGCAATTAAATAGAGAAGAGAATCGATAATACCTCTGTAGAACTTATTGTCTATAGGTTTACCAACTTCATCTTTACTTAAGATAGTACCAATAGCCATGGGAGTGGACATTGGCTTCAAATGCACCATATCAAACTTCTTCAGGACTTCTTTAGCATACTTCGCTTGAATGATGATGATCCCATCTTCACTCTGATTGATTTGAAGTCCAAGGAAAAAGTTGTGCTCTCCCATCATTGACATTTCAAACTCGCTCTTCATTTACTTGTTGAATTCTTTGCACAGCTTCTCATTAGTTGCTCGAAAGATAATGTCATCAACATATACTTGGACTAACAACACATCTTCTTTTCTTCACCAGATAAATAGGGGCGTATCTGCTTTCCCTCTTTTATAGTCTTTACTAATAAGGAAATTGGTTAGCCTCCCATACTAAGCTCTTTAAGTTTGCTTCAATCCGTAGAGAGCTTTCTTCAGTTTGAAGACATGCTCAGCATTCTTCGGATATTCAAAGCCTGGAGGCTAGCAAACATAGACTTCCTCTTGAATGAATCCATTCAAGAATGCGCTTTTAACATCCATTTAAAATAGCTTAAAGTTCATATGGGATGCGAAAGTAAACAAGATTCGAATTGCTTCAAGTCGAGCTACGAGAGCATAGGTTTCATCATAATCGATGCCTTCTTGCTAATTGTAACCTTGAGCAACAAGCCTAGCCTTGTTCCTGACAAAAATGCCATCTTCATCAAGCTTGTTCTTGAAAACCCATTTGTTACCGATGATTGATTTTCCTTTGAGCATTGGAACTAGATCCCAAGTATCATTGAGCTTGAACTGATCCAGCTTCTCTTACATCGCAATCATCCAATAATCATCTCCTTCTGCATCTTTGAACTTCTTGGCTTCAATCAATGAGATGAAAGCTGGATGGCTCATCATTCTACTGAGATGATCTTGCATCATCACTAGATTATGACATCATCAATGTTGTCTAGAAAATGGTTACAATGAGTTCTAATCTCCCTTAGCAAACTCGAATCAATAGTTAGAGGATCTGCAATTGGTTGATGAGGCTGAGGTTGATATTCACCATCGTTGAGGCTGATAGATAAATCATCATCTTCTTTGACATCCTCAACTTAAGATTCTTGTGCTGGGCTGGGTAGCACAGAGAGTGGCATGCTGAGATGACTTTCTTACTGGATTACTCCTTCATCATCATCAGATGGACACCTATCTGCATTATCAGTTTCATCAAAGTCCACATGCATAGACTTCTCTAATAGGCTTATTAGTTTGACATATATTCTATATACCATTCTGTTAGTTGAGTATCCTAGAAAGATACCTTCATCAGCCTTTGGATCAAACTTACCTAGCTACTCCTTGGTGTTAAGAATAAAGCACCTACAGCCAAAAGATCTGAGATAACCAATCTTAGGCTTGTGCCCTTGCCAAAGCTCATAGGGTGTCTTCTCAAGAATTGGGTGAATTTAAACCCGATTCAAGATATAACAAGTTGTGTTAACAACTTCTCCTCAAAAGTACTTTGGTAGATTGTTATCACTCAACATGGATCGAGCCATCTCAACTATGGTTTTGTTCTTCTTTTCTACAACCTCGTTTTGTTGAGGAGTATAAGGAGAAAAAAAGTTATGGTCAATACCATGCGCTGAACAGAATTCTTTGAAATGGAAATTCTTGAATTCACGTCCATGATCACTTCGAATTCTACTAATTTTAGTTCCTAATTTATTCATTAACTGAATACTGAGCTTGACAAAATATTCATTTGTCTCATCTTTACTACTCAGCAAGACTACCCAAGTGAATCTCGTGAAGCCATCCACAACCACCAACGAGAATCTCTTACATCCCATGCTCATAGGCTGAACTGGGCTGAAATGATCTAGGTGGAGGAGCTCCAATGATCACTTAGTTACTATGTGATTTATTAACCTAAATGATTTCTTAACTTGCTTACGGAGTTGGCAAGCATAGCAAAGTTTATCCTTCTTGAAGTTGATACTAGGTAAACCCACAACTAGTTGCTTTTTGGTTAGTTTAGATAGAATGTTCATATTTATATGACCAAACCTTTTGTGCCAAAGCCACAAATTATCCTCCTTAGATACAACAGAAATATTAGTGGAACCTAGGGATAAATCAATCAAATATACATTTTTTATTCGAGTAGCAAAGAATATAGTATAATCAGTCTTACAATCAATAACTGAGACAGAGTTGAATCTAACCTTCCTACCTTTTTCACAAAGCTAGGCTAGACTGAGCAAGTTGAACTTGAGTCCTTTGACCAGAGAAACCTCTTCGATTGAAGGAGAGACACCGATAGGGCCATAGCCCATAATATTACCATTTTGGGTATCTCCGAAACTGATACTTCCATTTCTTTTGCATTCTAATAAGATGAACTAGCTTTCATATCCCATCATATACCTTGAGCATCCACTATCCAAATACAACATTCCAATGTCATTAATGGATATAAGGCTCACCTGCAAAACAATCACATTTTCTTAGGTACCCATGCTTTCGAGTTAGGTCCTTCCTTGTTAGTAGTGCTTAATTTTGTCCAGTCGTACTCATCATAATAACCATTTTTATGCCTACTGAGAACTGTATCATGTCCAGCTGTTCCACAAAAGCCACACGCATCTTTTGTTTGGGACTGGCTCACTTTCTTCGTTTTAATGGAATTCTTCCTCTTAGAATTATGAGTTTGGTTACTCGAAGTTTGAGTTTTGGCTGGAGGAGGAGCCCATTTCTCCTTTAAAGTTGTTATCTCAGCAGTCAACTCATTTAATTACTTAGAGAGCCTATTAGTGACATTCATGATACTCAGCTTTTTCTTGAAGAAAGCAAATATCAAGAGATAATGAAGCAATGGTGCCTTGATGTTTTTCCCTAATTTATTGGTCAGTTTCATAACATCAAAGAGTACCTAGGCGAACTCTTCAATGGATAAAGGGATTTTAGGATGTACCTTAGTTTGAGGGGATTTCCCTTTGTTGTACTCAACTTCAGAGTCAGATGAGAATTGATTGCTCTCAGAAGTAGATTTTGAGCTCTCGCCCCTTTCATTTTCCATCACCATTAAGCAAAAATTGGCTAAATCTATTACTTCTTCATCACATGATGAAGATTCTTCAGAATCACTCCATGTGGCAGCAAGTGCCTCATTCTTCTTTGTGAACCTGTTCTTGTATACGTCCTTCTTAGTCTTTGGACATGATGATTGAATATGGCCTTTGTCACTGTAGCTAAAGTACTTGATTTCTTTGATGTGTTTATTCTTATCTCCTTCCTAAGCTCCACGTCGGTGCTTAGTTAACATTTTTTTAGTGGGAAACTTCTTCTTGTTGAACTTTTCATCCTTCTTCATGAAGGGTTTGAAACGCCTAGTAAGAAGGGTCATTTGCTCATTAGAATCGCAACTGGTGGATTCGTCAGAAGAATCAATTTTCAGGATAATGGATTTCCCTCTCTCTCCTTGCCCTTACTCCTTTTAGAGTCATCGGTATATTTCCTCAAGAACATTTCCTACGTCAAAAGGTGCCTATCAGCTCATCATAGCTATAGGTCTTAAGATCATGAGCCTACTTGATTACGCACTTCTTGACATCCCACTCTAAGTTAACAGTGCGGAGAATCTTCTTTACCATCTCTTTCTTGGTGAATTCCATGCTTAATCTCTTCAGTTCATTAATGACATTAATGAATGTTCACCACTTTTCTACTGATAAGTTTTATAATTTGTTCGCAAGATTTGGCTATATATTAATGGTACCAAAAGCTTGTTCATATAAAGTATAGGTGTTGTCAGTACCTCTTATCAAATAGAAAAATTTTATAACTGCAAGTATATAGTTGCGATGTAGTTTTAAAAGATATTAAACCCACAGGGAAGGAACCAAGTCTAAAGATCAATAAGGAAGACAGAATAAAGAAAATAAAATATTTTTGGATTTTAGTTGGGAGGATTAGAATGAAGAATGGATAGATATATGTATGGAAGACTAGAGATTCTAAATATATAGATTT
>CATIWQ010572043.1:0-16399 GCA_949673415.1 Euphorbia schlechtendalii
ATGGATGGATAGACAAATGCATGAAAGATTAGAAAAGATAAAAGTATATAGATATTCCCTACGAACAAGTATAGCAAAGAAATCATGCAAGGTCATCAAAGATATTACGTTCACTAGATTAATTTAACATACTCTGTTCTAAACACTCAGATGTTCAATTATTCACCGCAGAGCAACACATGAAATAACTTTTCTAAACCTAGCACAAACGAATTAAGTCAAATATATAAACCTGGACAATATCAATACTATGCTTAGTACGGGTCATTATCACATAGCCATATTTAGCAAGTTACCATTCCAAAAATGTTGACTCACTAAATAGCGTTATATCACAGATCAAGTGATTATACATGATATTTTTAACCCTAAAACTACTCTTAAAATTAACGCCAATGCATATGACTTGATTAACATAAAAGAGTTAGCACGAAATACACATTATGACACATAGACATATCATAAACTTCGAAATAGAAAGTATAAGTAGAAAGCAAAGCAAAGTTGTAAGGTATGCAAGTGAAAGCTAAAGTTGATCAAACCGTATCCACTCTTTTTATGGGAGTCGTCAATTCCCGCAATTTCTGCGTCTGCTTTGAATTCGGTCTCGGCCCGTACAAAACCTCTGCTAGGATGTTATTCTTTGCGAATATCGAACAAATGAATATTGAAGAACGAAAATTTTTATTGATAAGTGATTTGTAAGTACATTTATACAACAATCGCTCAAATATGTAGAGAAATCTAATGATCGAAACAAGGATTCGAATCACTTAAACATTTTCTCGCTAACACTTAAGAACGTAGCGATTCTATCTACACACACACACACTATATTTCTCACTATTTCTGATTCTAATGTTGCACTATTTTGCACTCCCTTTGTCCACACTTGTGATCCACAAAATTGTGAGGATTGGAGCCCTATTTATAGAGTTTGAAGGGTTGCAACTATCCAAACGAAGAGTCACGTCCATTGGTGAAAGATTGCATCTCTTCACTTTGAGTAGTTGATGAAACTTGATGTTATTCATAATGAAGAGGCACCTTTTCATGATTGGAAGTTGATGGCGGTTGATCATGCTTATCTGGCGGTTGGTAGTTAAGAAGATAATACCAGAAAACTGTCCATGTCGCGACCGCAATATGTCATTCGTGACCGTGAATCTTTGTTGGTAGACTTCTATTTCTGAAGTGAACAGGTCGCAAACGCGAGGTATTGTCACGACCGTGAATTGTGTTTCTTTTAGAAATCTCCTTATAACTTCACCGATCTTTGACAGCTTCGATCCTAAGCCAAATCTTTGAGTTCCATGCATCTTTTTGCACCTTTTTCGCTCTTTTTCATAGAATTCCACTTTTGATCATTTTACTCCCAAGATTTACCTTGTATCTGAATTTGCATAAAAAACAACTACACACCACGTGAAATCTTTTATATGAAGTATAAAAATGACTTATATTATAGTATTTATTATATGAATTTATCATGATAATGAGTGTAATTATACACTTATCACAGACACATCAGTCATCGATGAGTTACGAGATCACAGCTGCCTTGAACGCCTTTATAAATAGCGAAAAGCTAGCAAAGCTCATTCTCCAACACGTCGGGAGAGCTCAAAAAGTAGTATCCAGCCCAAAGGACACCCTTAACAATGGCGATCTAATTAGATGGCCTGAAATAGGGGGACCTCACACCTCACACATAGTGCCCCCAACTTCTACTGCCTTTTATCAGTTCGGGTGAGACAAAGTCAACTGAACCAGAATCAATCCTTCCTTGGATAACTTAGCCAGCCAACCTTCGCATTAGGACCTTTTTATCAAGGAATGACCCAACAGCCTGTTCCTAACTAGAGTATATCGATGGTGTCACAATCCCAAGCTCCTCAACTGCCCAATTTTGCGGCATATCCCCAAGAGCAATATGGTTTCTATCCAAACACTAGGAACGCCATCCTTCATCAACTAGGCATGGCGGAATTGTGGTAACAATTTTTGGCCACTCAAGGTGGCCATCTCCTGAACACATACTCGGGACAACCCCCCAAACTTCACAATGTCGCAGTTTGAGTATGTAGGATCTGCGACCCGCGCGCTCACTTAACGCATTATCAGACTATGATGAGAGCATTAAGGGTTAGCAAACGGATGATGGCTAAGCTCTTTGTCGTCACCTTGGGCGATCTAGTTAATTAATGGCACAGCCACCTTCCGCTGGACATATCCACTAATTAGAATAGCCTTGCTCAGGCTATTATGGGGCATTATGGTTTTAACGCTCAAATGGAAACCACGATGAAAAATCTAGAGGCTATAAGGCAGGAGTAGGGTGAGAGCTTCAAATCCTACTTTGTACATTGGATGGCCACACAGGTCAGGGTTCGGGCTCGCTTAAGTCTACCGGAGATGATAACCAAGCTTCTGGACAGTGCGCTGCCATCATACAGGAACAAGTTTGGGTCAGACATCTTTACAAGCTATCAGGAGGTGTTTGAGAAGGTGGACAAGATGGAGCCCTTTGAATCCATGGACACATCTGAGGGGTGCTAGAAGAACCCATGGTTGATGATGTAATAAATTAGCTTTTAGCTACTTTGCTCAAGAGGCTTTTGAATTACTTTTGAATAAATTAAACTTTGTTTACTTGCTTAATATCCTATCAATGACATCACGCATTCTCATAAGCATACACATATTGTTTTTAGCACACGTGACACATCATGCCATGAAATTAATTTGGGTATAAATGGATTCCCCACGATTACAATAAATTCAAATGATTTAACTCTTGAAAGAAATGTGCTTAGGCGACGCGTGATGGCATTTGCTTCATCCTACAAAGATGGAAGATTAACAGACGGATCACCAAGCATGAAACGTCCACCGACTACTAAATCAGTCAAACAAAGATCAAAATGATCAAAGCCAGAATAAGATGAAAACGTCAATAAAGCAAATTTAGATCAAACCACTGGCGCAATGTCAAAGACACAAAGAAGGAGTCAGATCATTGAACACGTCAACAACATTGTCACATAGCCCACCAACACTTATGGGCTGATCATTAAATCATGAAGGGAACGTCATTGAATGAAAATTGTTCACCATCGACGGAATCAAGCTATCAAATCTGATCTCCGACATATCACCTATCATTGGAGAACAATTACACTGATGATCAAGACTCATCATTGAGTACACCTCAAGCTAGCAAAGCGGGATGAGCACCAACCAATCGATCAGAAATGCTAAACGAGATAACAAATGAAGTTATGGATATAGACGATGACCGATCTACCAAATTAACCAAGTCTTACACATTTGTTATCACACATAGGTGAAGGAAATAACTTGATAAAAAGCAGTACCAACAAAAAAATAAATTTGTAATTAGCCTATCAATTAATGCTTGGTGAGTTGAGCAAAAATTAGGGTTTCTTTTCAAAATAGAAAAAGAATAGTCCGCTGAGTTGAAAACCTGAAAAGGGCGGCTTAGGCAAAACTTAAGACATCGAGAGAACCACATTGGTTATAAAACCTGAGAGGGCTAATCAATGGCAGGAGTCAAATCATTTGCACATTTATACCCCTGTGAAGTTCATCAATGAATTGTCATTTTTTGCTGAATTTTTATGCATATGTTTATTTTGATTGCTTGCATGCCAATGATAAAATATCGCAAGTAAACATCCAAAAATAAATAAGTAAAATGAAGGAAAAATGAGTCTGCTGGATTGAAAACCTGAAAGGGCGGTCCAGACAAAAATTAAAAAGAATCGATAGATTGAAAACCCGCAAGAGCGATCTATGCAAAACTTAGGACCAAAGAAATTCATCACCTCTTCCTTAGAACGGTATGTGGCGTTTTATACCTCCAACACTTCAGGCAAATGGCTTCCAAGTGATCATCGATGACACAATGCGAGATCAATGACTCATCTAGACTTTCCTCAAACCAGATCGAAGTTTTGAACTCGAATCTGATTCAACAAACCCATGGTCGTCGCTTCGAGGGAGTCATCCATGGAATCCCTAACAAGACAAACCCTAGGGGCAACCATGAACAAGCATAAGAGAAGGCTTTTCAATGAACGAAGCCCATAACACCTATAATAGATGAACATACCTCATATGATAAATATTGTTCATGCATAAAAACATGCATACATTACATATGCATCACGTTATTTACAGGTAAAGACGATGCCAAACTAGGGCAACGCTATCTTGATAAACAAGAAAATCCACCTCCACATGATGAACCTACAAACAAGATGACGGCAAACTCAAGCCTAAATGTTAACATTGCAAACATCACAAAAGCCTCCTAAAACAACGGAGTAATTTTTGGGACATCCCCGAATTTCCATTAAACTTATTTGTTTATCATGTTTTAATTTTTGATTGAAGGGGTAAAAATTTTTGATTCGCATAAACTCAATCAAATAATTAAAACATTCATCATAAAATGTATTAACATTATCTTTTTCTCTGACTTGTCATAGGAAACAAGTCAACATCTGACTAAGGAAATTCAAAATACAACCGAAAAAGGAAACGGTTATCTCGATGTCTGAAGAAAGAAACAATCTCATCCACCAACCGAAGAAAGAAATGGTTATATCAATGGGGTCGCCTTTGAAACGGATTCAAGCACCCTACCTTGGTAGTTCCAACGGACAAAATCAAGCGAAGGTCAACTCACAAGGGGCACACAATGACCACAACCGAAGAAAGAAACGATTGCCGATTATTAAAGGGATGCCGCAGAAAGAAACGGTTGACCCACCCACAAGGGGCAGTAAACGCCAAATAATCTCCAAAGAAAGAAACAGATGACCCAATTAAACATAGCGCCAAAAAGGAAGGCCCATGTTATCAATAATTGGGAACAAGAAGTCACCAACCACATCGGTCAGGTATTCTCTCTATCCCTCCGCTCCATTTCGTGTGATCATATTGGTTATACAACTAGCAATTATCACATGAGGGGCAGCTATGAGCATGGGATTTTGTACCAGCTCACCCGTGCAATGATGATGGCTTTTCAGGATTTTTATCCTTGGATCACACAGTTTTTGACCATCCAATGATCTTTGAATGGGAATTCTACTCGTTAAAAATAATGTTTGGTACCCCAAATAAATATTTAGGACCATAGAAAATATTTAAAAGGCTCAAAGTGAAAATTTAAAGGCTTATAATATTTTTAAGGGTGCAAAATAATTTAATTGGATTATTTGGAAGTATAGGTATATAGGTGTGTGTGTGTGTGTGTGTGTGTGTATATATATATATATATAATATAAAATATAATATTTTTAAATAAAAATAATTAAAAAAATATATATTAGCATGGACCAAATGGGATTTCTTTGGCCACCCTCGCTGGAGATTTCAGCGAGGGTCGCTGATCTCTCCAGCGACCTCGCTGGAGAGTCCAGCGAGCTCATTGAACTCTCCAGCGAGCTAGGCTTATGTCAGTCCCGAATTTCTATAAATTCGAGACTTTTTTGAATTGAAGGGGGCTTGAAATTTCAGAGAAAAATCTGATTTTCAGAAGAAACTACAAAATATTTTCTTTCAAATTTGCTTAGATAATTCGGATCCAAAACACGTTTGGATTCCAAAACTCTTCATCTTCAAATCAAATTTCTTTCATCTATTTCTTCTCAAATCCTCAGATATTCTCGGGTCTAAAACAAATTTAGAACCCGAGTCTGAGTATCTTTTGGATAAATAAACACTTATTTTCCATTCAAACCAAAATTAAATCAAAACGAACGAGGGGGGATCATACGGATAAGCTGAAGTGGATTCACGCCCAAAGGGTAAGCCTCTGAGTTCCTAGAATTGCGGATTCCATGCTCATCGTCTACTTCATCTTTTTCTGATCTTATTGGTTGACCTGGAATTTTATTATTATTGTAAATGTTGTAATTATCTTCTTTTCATCAGTAATTTCTTTATTAATGGAAATTTATATTAGAATGCCCCCACGAAGGGAATACAAATTATTCCTGGATAACAGGCCTCACATTTTGCCATGCGATCATTTTCACTAATAAAAATTGACCAACATATGCGTAAAAAAATGAACCATTTTTATTTAAAATAATAACTTTAAACTGTCAATGTTTTAATTAGGCCACACGGACCTTCTCAAAATCAAATCGAACATATGTGCCATATCTCGTGCTAACCTTTGTGGATGCAGGTTAGATGTATGCCTAGGATTTTATTTTCCTTCGGGTATCGCATTTTAATTATTTTTTGGGAGATGTAATTGATAGATTGGGCGGGCGGTTGCATCCCCCGAGGTATGTAATATTTAATCTTTATTTTCCCGCATTTATATATTGCTTTATGTATGGTTTTATTATTTTCCATATGCGCGTTAGATCATGCACAATAACTCGAAAACGACCTAAGTGCGAATATGCACAATTAAGAAATAGAGTCTTCTATAGATGTAATATAGTGTGATCACATAAGAAATAAGCAACTTATCCCAGACCCGAATCTCTCTGTCTTAGTTGGCCGTCCCCCGGACGTTAAGCCTCACAGGACTCTAATTCCTAGAAAGAGCTAATCCAAGTGGTGACTCCACACTAAGAGACAGCGAATTCGGGTTTGACCGATAAAAAATGTTTTCGTTCTCTCTATCAGCCTTTTCCGGGCCCCCTGCCCGAAATTATTTTTAAAACACCCCGATGGGCCGCACCTATCATCTCCGCGCGCTCTCGGCCCATTACTCCGTGTCGTTTGCTCATAGTGGCGACTCCGCTGGGGATTTTTCTAAAAATTTGTTTTTCAAAAGTTTTAGATTTTGGATAAGTACCGAAAATTATTGATTACATTATTCTGTTATCTCTTAATTATGAAATATTCTTAATATCGCATTGCGATAGAGGGGATTAGCCCATAAGTCTAAGGTAACCTATTACCGCGAAGCTTTCTCTTGTACTAATCTACCTCCTTGAGAAAAGATAATACTTGAGCGAGTAGAGCACTTATTGCCATATCGCATGTACCTTCCTCGTTAGAGGCTTGGAGTGTATTTTAGTGCAACTAGAACAATCTACATCAACAACCCATTTGCAAACCTCATGTAAATAAACCATAGGCATTTTCCCTAGGGTGTTACCTAACAAACAACCATGCATTATATTTTTTTCTTATAGGTCTGCTCCTCAGTATCTTCATGGTACTAAGATGAACATTCTTGTGGTTACTAAGAATATTATTTATGTTGTGTGTTTAGCAATAGAAGGATTTGAGACTTTAATATTTTAATAATAATTGACAAATTCAATGTGATAGTATTCTATATACTTGTTGAATGTGTTTAATGGATTTTATGTCCTAGATACTAAAATTAAAATTCTAAATATGAATATTGCTAATAAATTAAAGTTAGATAATGAAAAATCTTCATACTTATGGCATTTTTTCCTAAGCCATATAAATGAGACTCGCTTAACTATGTTACACATATGTGGTGCCTTAGGCCCAATAGAATGGGAATCCTATAGGGTGTGCAAACCTTGTTTAAAAGGAAAGATGAAATAGAAACTTTTCAAAGAAAAGGGTTAGTGCGCTATGAGTACTTTAGAAATTATACATATGGATGTATGTGATTCAATGAGTGTTAAGACACATGAAGGTTTTGTCTACTTCATAACCTTTATCGATGATTACTCACGATACGGTTATTTATACCTTATGAGACACAAGTCTGAAAGTTTTGAGATATTTAAAGAGTTTATAATTGAAGTGGAGAAACAACATGGGAAAAGTATCAAGACCCTTCGATTTAATCAAGGTGGTGAATACTTAAGCCAATAGTTTCAGGATTATCTAAGGGATAATGGTATTTTATCCCAACAGACACCTCCTTATACACCCCAACACAATGGAGTATCAAAAAGGAGAAATAGAACCCTACTAGATATGTTTCAGTCCATGATGAGCCAAGTAAAACTCAGTAAATCCTTTTAGGGTTATGCACTTGAGTGCACAATTTATATTTCAAATAGAGTTCCCTCGAAATCATTTGAGCAAACACCATATGAAATGTGCTATGATAAGAAACAAGCTCCTTCTCACCTAGAGAGGTTGGGGACGTCCTGCTTATGTAAAGAAGACAAGTTCAGATAAGTTGGGTGCTAAGTTTAATAGGTATATGTTTGTAGGTTACCCTAAGGAGATTGTGGTTATACCTTTTACGATCCTAAGGAAAAAAGGTACTTGTTTCTAGGAATGCTCAATTGTTCAAGAAGGAACACGTAGTTGTGAAAGCTAGTGGGAGCAATCTTGAGTTGGGTGCTCAAGAAGATCAAACAAACAATCAACCGATTGTTCCCACACTTGTTACACAAGAAAGCGTAAGCACGGAACATCTTCGTAGGTTATGTCGGGCTCCGATCATTCCCGAGAGATACGGTTATTTCACCACTGATGATAAGCACATCTTCCTTATGGAAGTGGATGAGCCCAAGACTTACAAGGAGGCAATCGAAGGCTCAAAGTTTGATAAATAGTTTACAGCTATGAAGTTAGAGATGGACTCCATGTACAAAAATCAAGTCTAGAACTTGGTTGATGCTCCAAGTGAGATTAAGCCCATAGAATGCAAGTGGGTTTTGAAGAAGAAAACTAACATGGAGGGTAATGTAATTACGTATAAAGCAAGGATAGTTGCAAAAGGTTATACTCAAAAGGAAGTTAGTGCCTATGATGAAACCTTTTCACCAATAGCCATGCTAAAGTCTATCATAATACTCCTTACCATTGCTACTCCTAACGATTATGAGATCTAGTAGATGGATGTGAAAATCGTGTTCCTCAATGGGAACCTTGATTGAGATGTATAGATGATACAACCTGAAGGTTTTACATCTTAGGATAGCTCGAATGTATGCAAGTTGTAAAGGTCCATTATGGATTTAAGCAAGCATCAAGGAGTTAGAATATAGGGTTTGACGAGACAATCCAAGAAATTGGTTTTGTGTCAAACTCTAATGAGCCCTGTGTATATAAGAAGGCTAGTGGGAGTGCGATCGTATTCCTTGTATTATACATCGATGACATATTACTGATAGGAAACGATGTTCATTTTCTTCAGACAGTTCAGTCATGGTTGTCAAAGAAGTTCTCCATGAAAGACCTTGGAGAAGCAACTTTTATACTTAGTATAAAGATATACCCTGATAGATCCAAGATGTTGCTAGGTCTTTCTCAAAGTACATACCTAGACAAGGTTTTGGCTAGATTTAACCTTGAGTAGTCAAGAAAGGGTTACCTTCCCATGTCTCACAGGATCAACCTTTCTAAATTTGAGTGTCCAAGAACACTAGAGGAGAGACTACGCATGAATGGAATACCCTTTGCTTCGGTAATAAGATCCATCATGTATGTTATTGTATGTGTTAGACATGATGTATGACCTAGAGGTAATTATAGTAATATTTCTTTTATTCATCGCTAATGTACAAATAGTTTCAGATTATTGATTATCAATAATAAGGTATCTTTGTTATATATCGATGATTGTTTATGAATTGTGTATCTTGCTAGTATTATATATATGTTATATGTATATGTTCATTGATATAATAAGACAAAGTCCATGACTATCTCATAGCATGAAAGTACAAGTACATAGTGGGAGCTATGTGATGTGAGAACTGCACACACGTGTTACTATGAAAAGTCTAAATATCCCTATTCATAGTTTCATTAAGACTAGACATCAATGAAGCTAATAGACTAGAATGTGTAGGCTTACTCCTTGGGTTTGATCCAAGCATCTAATCTCACGAGTTGAAGGAGGTACCTTGAGTTAACAAATGAATGTATTACGGTAATGCATTGGAGACCGATATAAGATAGACACTAAAAAATAACTATATCCATTCATTGGTGTCATGTCTTATTACAGTAGAAGTATAAGTATCCTCAGACCTGAGATACTGGTTACCTTGTGTGGGGGTCGCTATATTTTAGGTAATACTTATTCCTACCCTAGCGATCAGGATGATACGGATAACTACGGGTATAGTGATGATCATTTGTTGGTAAGCCGAGTAGTCGAGATGGGATCCATCACTCCTGATATAGTTATATAATGGGAGTTGTACCTTAAGGCCTCTTATTGAAGTCACACACTCATAAACCTCTAATCAGAGTATGAGATTGATAGAACGGGTTTCTTGTTAATCCAGATACATAAAGCCGAGTGGTGTTCTTCATGAACAAGTTTAATTCCAGGATAGCTATTACATTAGATAACACTTAATCTGAGCTCAATAAACTAGATGGTACTTAACTTGATGGAAGGAGTGTATTATAATGGTTACTATTTCATAACCAGATCAAGTCACAAGCACATGACGTTCCAAGTATCGAGGGATCAAACACCTCTGTAAGAAAGATCATTTGATCGTCTAGAGTTATTAGGTTCCATATCAGTCTCAAAAACTGAGCTTAAAGGTTTTTAAATGGGAAGCCAAGTTTAGATGAACCTCTAGCAGCTATATTCTTTGGGATCCTATGAGGTCACACACATTGGGTCTTTACCGAACTAAGTTAAGAACTCATAGACTAGGTCTGTTCCAAGAATATAAGGGAAAGTCAAACTCGTTGGATGCACTATTAATTGGTTGGACCAAATAATAATTAAAGTATTTTAAGGAGGAATAAAATTGTGCAGATCAAAAAGGAATTTTTCTCATTGCGAGTGAGCCTCGCAAACATGGGTTGTTCATGGGTGGGGGCCTGCCAGCATGCGCTAGCTTGCGCTACCATATGCCGGTGGGCTACAGGCCCGCAAGCGCTAAGCAGCGCTTGCATGGGCCTATAGCCTAAGCCCACAAGCATAACCCATAAGCTGGGCTTGTGTGAGAGCCCGCAAACCCAACTTACGGGATAAGGCAAGCCCTTGCCTTGTGCGACAGTACACAGCCCGCGTAAGCGGGATTTGCGGGTAGGTTTGACTCACGGAGCATGGCATGGACAACCCGAATTTGGGATGGGAAATCCCATCCTACATTGCTAAAACGGGAGCATGTTTCTCCCCTTCTCCCTATAAAAGGAGACCTCCTCCTCCTTTATTTCGTACTTCAACTCAGCCTTTTCATATGATTTTTTACTTCTTTTCTTCAAGAGTTTTTGCGAGATCCTCCACAAGTTCTCCGCTTTCGCAAGGATTCTTTTGAAAGCTTATTCCTATTTTGGAAAGAGTCTTCTTAATTATATTTTCAGGTTTGTCTATGAACAGTCTAGCAGCTACGTGTTAACTAACAACTCCTTCCTCTACGTGAGGTTTTGGTTTGTTGGGGTCCATGTCGACTGATCATAGAGGCCTTCTTGGTTTGGAGGCTTGTGCTAACAGAGTGCTATCCGATTATTCTAAAGGAGTGTTGCACCAAAGGAAAGGCACACATCAACTTGTAATGCTTTAATCTTAGATGTTCGGTTTCTTTTATTAAGTTTTATAAACCTATAAGCATCTATGGAACGTTTCAATGTAGATTACATCAATCGTGCCATGCTTAAGAGATTCTTTATGGCTAATATCTTAAGTTTTGAAATTTCACCGTGCAAGTTCGCATGTTCAATTACTGCCCTAATTAGCCAACATTATGCACTCGGCCAAACGTCTCACATGCCTTGAGCGTCACAAGCAGATTTCCATCTTATCCATGTGAGAAGTACTGGATAACCGTTAAAACTATCCTCAAGTACTTACGAAGGATTAAGGATATGTTTTTAGTTTATGGAGGAAGTGATCTCTCTATGAAGGGATACACTAATGTGATTTTTCAATCTGATAAGGATGATTACAAGTCCTAGTCAGGTTATGTGTTTATGTTAAAAGAAAGCGTAGTTGTTTGGAAAAGTTTCAAACAAGATACAACTACTGATTTAACTACTGAATCTGAGTATGTAGCTGCTTCTAAAGCAGTTAAGCAAGCTGTCTGGCTTAAGGGATTTATTGGTGATCTCGACGTGGTATCCAGCATTGTAAATCCAATAGTGGTCTATTGTGATAATAAATGGGCTATTGCACAGGTAAAGGAAGAAATGGGCACGTACTCAGAAAGTACTATCTCATTCAGGAGATAGTTATTAGAAAGGATATAAGCTTAGAATACAACCCTACGGATCGGAATTTAGTGCATGGGCTAACAAAGCCATTGACTTAATTTAAGCATGACCAACATGTTAACCAGTTTGGCATAAAGCACATGGGCAATTGGCTCTAGTGCAAGTGGGAGTTTGTTAGACATGATGTATGCCTAGAGGTAATTAAGGCGATATATCTTTATTAGTCACTAATGTACAAAGTGTTTTGGATTATTTTTTTATCAATAATAAGGCATCTTTTTTTATATATATCGATGATTGTTTCTAATTATGTATCTATTATATATGTTCTATTATGTATGTATATATATTCATTGATAGAATAAGATAAAGTTCGTGACTATTTCATAGCGTGAAAGTGCAAGGACATAATGGGAACTATATGGAGTGAGAACTGCACACATGTGTTACTATAAAAAGTCTAAATATCCCTAATTATAGTTTTATTGAGAAAGGACATTAATGAAGCGGATAGACTAGCATGTGTAGGCTTACTCCTTGGGTTCAATCCAAGCAGCCGATCTTAGGAGCTGAAGGTGGTATCTTGGGTTAGCACATGAATGTATTCAAGTAATATATTAGAGACTGCTATAAGAAAAACACTCAAAAATAACTATATCCATGTGTTGGTGTCACGTCTTATTGTGGTAGCAGTACGAGTATCCTCAAAACTAAGATACTGGTTACTTTGTGCAGGAGTTGCTATACTTTGGGTCATACTTATTCATACCTTGGTGATCAGAATGATACGGGTAATTACGGGTAAGTGATGATCGTTTGTTGGTAAGCCGAGTAATCAAGATGAGATCCATTACTCCTGATATAGTAATATAATGGGAGATATACCTTAGGGCCTCTTCTTGAAGTGATAAAAACTCATAACCCACTAATCAGAGTATGAGATTGATAGAATGGGATTCTAATCAATCTCAGTACATAAAGGCGAGTGGTGTCCTTCGTGGACAGGTCTAATTCCATGATAGCTCCAGCTATTACATGAGCTAACACTTAATCAAAGCTAAATAAACTAGATGGTACTTAATATGATGGAAGGATTGTATTTTACTAGTTACTATTATAAAACAAGATCAAGTCACAGGCAAGTGACGTTCTGAGTATCAGGGGATCATATGCCTTTGCTAGAAAACCCATTTGATCATCTAAAGTTATCGGGTTCCATATTGATATGGAACATTGAGCCTAAATGTTCCAGTATGGGAAGCTAAGTTTAGGTTAACCTCTAGCGGCTCTATACTTCGGGATCCTAGGAGGTCACACACATTGGGCATTCACCAGACTGAATAAAGAACTTATAGAAGGGGTCTATACCAAGAATATAAGGGAGAGTCAAAATCATTTTGGATGGACCATTAAATGATCGGACCAAATAATATTTAAGGAGGATTTGGAAAAATTACACGAGGTGGAGCAAAGGAAATTTTCCAGTTACGAGTGGGCCCCGTGAACACGGGTTGTTCACAGGAAGGGGGCTGTGTGGTAACCACGTGAATACAAAAGTGCTCCCCAGTCGTTAGCATGTGCTAGCGCAAACCAGCTCATGCTGGTGGGCTGTAGGCCCACCAGCAATCCCACAAGCGAGGCTTATGGGAAGTCCCGCAAGGCCTTGCTTGCAAGAAAAGGGAAGTTCACGTGGGCTTCTCTTAGAAGCCACACACAGCCCACCGAAATGGGCTGTGCGCGTGGGTTGACCCGTAGAGCATGGAGCTTCACGTGTTAACCCGTATGTGGGATTGAGATTTCCACAACCCACATTGGAAATGAGGGGAGCATTTTTGCTCCCCTCCCACTATAAATAGTAACCTCCTTCCTCCAATTTTCTGTACTTTAGCTCAGCCTTCCTTTTGAGTTTTAACTCTCTTTTCTTGCAAGTTTTTACGAGATCCTCCAAGAGTTTCTCTAGCATTCACGAGAATTCTTTTGAAGGCTTATTCTTATTTTGGAAAGTGCATTCTTAGTTATATTTTCAGGTTGGTCTACGAGTGGTATAACAGCCTCTTGTTACCGACAAGTTCTCCCTCTACTTGAGGTTTTGGTCAATGGGGTCCGTATGGATTTGCCATAGAGGTCGTCTTAGTTTGGAGGCTTATGCTAATGGAGTGTTGCTCGATGCTCTAAACTTAGATGCTAGGTATTTTTTAATAAGTTTTATAAACCTATAACATCTAAGGAACATTTCAATTGAAATTATGTCAATCATGTCATGCTTAGGAGATCATTTAGGGTTAATCATTCGCATGTTCATTAACTTCCTTAATTAAACAACATTTATATCTTATATTAAAGTTGCAATGTTTCTTTTTTGTGTTTGAAAATACATATAAAGTTGATAAATAACATTTTTTTATAAAAATAAAGAAATAAATAAAAGGTAGAATAAGTTAGGCCATGTTCTCTTCAACTTCTGAAATCTAAACTTAACTGAATTAAACTCATTTCAGTGTAAATTTACAACTACACATAGCCGTACTTAACTTAACTTAATTGAATTGTACTTTAAGAGAACACAGTCTGATGGCCTTATTGATGCTTATTTTAAAAGGAGATTAAGGGCAAGTTCAATGGTTCAACATTTTAGAGAATTTTCAAAATGGGAAATGATCAAATCCAACAATTCCTCACATGGTATATCTCCGAACAGGGTCCCCATATATGGGGAATGATACATTGCCTATTTTTTAGGAATGAATTAAAATAATATTAAATTTTGCTTTTTACTGTTTTTTGTTTGTGTTTTTATTCATTTTATTAATTTAATAATAAAAATATTATTATTTTAAAGTAAATTTAATTTGGAGAATGGAAAATAAGGAATATAATAGGTGAAAAAACACTATAAATCTTGCAAAATAAGCTTTGAAAAATGAAAATGGGAAAAATTATTGAACTTGCTCTAAATACATAAATATGAAGGTATCATTGTAAAAGAAGTATTCTGAGACTTAATACAAATGAATTCTTACCAAATCAAGTCACTTTTAGTATGATTTCAATTTTCATATATATAATTACCTCAAATCATGAATGAATTGATTTCTTTCATTCAAATATTTTCAGATACGTTAGAATAATTGAAAAAGGATATAATGGAATTGAATGTACGAAAATTTATTTGTTGAAACAGTAAAAAAATAAGAACATGCAGAAAAGTGTGAATGCAATAAAAACACTGCAGGCATAAATAACAATAAAGAAGAAGTAGAGGGGTTTAACCGACACTAATTATGTATTTTGATTTTTAACATGACATTATATACTATTTAATTAGAAATTGTTTGATTTATTTTTTAACAAAATCAGCTCAGACAACCAAACCGATCTACCAAACAATTAGAGTCATGGATTTGAAAACCAGACTGGACTGGCCGGTCGGATCGGGTCTGATAGGAACCGGCCACTGATCTAATTGGTTTTCACCCGGTTCAATGTCTAGTCAAAGATTGATTGGTTGAATCGGCAGATCGAACCGGAAACCAGTTGCTCCAACCTGCCGGTTCACTTATTCTTATTAAAAATAATGTTTTTTAAAATTTTTATAATAAACAGGAATCGAATTCAGGACTTTCAGCTTGTTATTCATTATGCCTACCACTCAAGTGCAACACTTATTTGATACACATTTGTATTATATTTCTTTTATAATATTTATATAAAACTTTTACTTAGTTTTAAATTACGTATTTACTCTATTTATTTAGTGTATTGTGTAAAAAAATTAACCATATCTTATTTAAATAATATTTTTTCAATTTTTAGAAAATTTGATCTCGACCACCGATTTAATCCGGTTGAACTTTAAATTTATGAATCACATTCTTCACCGGTTCAATGACCGGTCCGGTTCTAAAAACCATGATTAGGACTTTGGCGAAAACAAAATAGGGCATGCATAGGAATATAAAAGAAGTAGAGGGGTTTTATTGGCAATATAATTATAAAAGCGAGGCTCTAAACCCTAATGGGCGTCCCTGCCTGTAGAAAAGAAGAAGAGGAGTATTCAAATCTGAAAGACAGAAAAGAAAGATGGCCTGGATTTCTTCATCTCTTCGTGCTTCAACTTCCATTGTAAGATATTGGAGATCATCCCAACGTCCAATTTCATCTGGTTTTCTCATCGGCGCTGTACGATTCTCCACTGTCCCTCATGATCTGGATCTTGTACAGCATATTCAACCCCATCATGACTTCTTCCGTCCACCCATCTCTACTGTCAGTTATCATT
>CATIWQ010572073.1:0-11742 GCA_949673415.1 Euphorbia schlechtendalii
AAGAGCCGAAAGGAAGATCTCCATCTCTTCACGGAGGTTTAAAGTTTCCAAGAAAACTAAATCGAGGAATATCATCCCGGTGATATCTAATTTGCTTAGCTTTTGAAATCTCTTGCCCTCTTCTCTTGTCCTCAATGGGAAAGGACAATCAAATTCTTCTTGAAGTGATTAAACTCATCTCTTTTGTGCTGCTCTCTTCACACGAATCGTGTTGGTTTTGAAGATAAAGGTTTATAAAAGGTTTAGATGTTTTTGAATATAGAAGATGAGAAAATTAGAAATTTTGAAGGTTTTATAGAAGGAGTGGTGGCTAGGGTTCAACTTGGACCTATTTATAGAAGTTTAAGAGGTCTTTAATTGGTCATAAATGGGATTATAGCCATTTAGGGGTTAAAACTAGCCGTTAATGGTGGTTTTAGCCATCTGTCACGTGTCAGTTCACGATCTGTAACGGTTATAATTTTGCCGTGTCACAATCGCGAAGGCCAGTTGCGAATATGACTCTCCTCACAAAAGAAATAGAATTTTTTGTCTTAGTATTCACGAGTGTGAATTGTGTCGTGGTAGTTAGCCCCTCTACTCTTCAAATTTCTTCAGTTTTTAGACTTGTACCTATAAAAACTTAGAAACACAAACACACATAAACTTTGTTAAATATAAATGATAAATATTAACTATTATACCTTGAGTAATCATGGTGATGATGGTAATTGAACATCAACATCTTGTTGTTTAAATTTATTTTCATTTATAATAACAAGTATTTACAATCAAACATAACAAAAAGAAAACAAACAAACAAACACAAAACATATGATACACAAAACAAGCTGAAATCTACCTATACAAATTTTTCTAAATTGAAAAGATGAGAATATTTTTTTTCAAGAGGAAGTGATCCTATCATTCGATTAATCTTATAATGAGATTCCCTTAAATCTTGCTCGACATCATCCAGTAAAACATGAATGTCTTCGAATTTTCTTCAGATTGAAATCTGCCCTTCCATAAGGTCATTTAACCTTCTGTGGAGGTTGGAATTTTCATTTTCCTCTTCCCGTAAGTTTTCCCTTTCTCTTTCTCGGTCTGCTTCCACCCATTCTTCCCATGGTCTCCAATTATAGGTTATCCTATCCTCCCCAATGTACCTTATTAAGAAATTTTTCTCAAAGAAGACTTCCATTGTTAACTCCGGAATTACGTCTTCACTAGTGAAAATTTCTGTAAAATAGGGTAATCTTCCTATCTACCCCAACAATTTTGCCATTGTCCAGCACCCATACTCAGTCATATAGGGATTTTGTGCTACAAATATGAGTGTCGCTATCATAATCCTTGAGACATCGACAGGTGGCCCTCCAGAATTGCTTCCAAGATAAACAACTCTTCAGGTGTGACAATATTGGCGTTGAATTTTCCAAACAGCGCTCCACTTAAGTAAATGTGTAGTGCCAACAAACAAGGATCACGAATCCACCGGTTATAGGAAGATTTTTGTTCGTAATTAGTTTGGCTTGTCAAGCGATTCCATGTTGGTGTAGAATTACAACTAGGAAGCATCATATAGAAACAATCCCTTGGAAATCCCAAATACGTTTCCAAAGCCTTCCTCGTAAGTGTGAGTATGGGATTTTGTACTAGATTGCGCGTTCAATGATGACGGCTTTTCGGGAAATTTATCCTCGAATCACACGTTTTTCGACCATCCGATGATCTTCATATGGGAGTCTTCCTCGTCTCTGAATTTAAAAAGGACTTTAAATAAGAAAATTAACTAAAAAACAAAAAAAATACATTTAAAAAAAATAATAATAAAAACCCGAGAAAAATGAAATCCTAAGTCTGAGGCAGCCTCGCTGAAGTGGCGAGGCAGCCTCACAAAAGATCGCAAGGTAGCCTCGCCGAAGTGGCGAGGAAGCCTAGCCAAAGATCACGAGGCAGCCTCACCAGAGTCGCGAGGCAGCCACGCCAGAGTCCGCGAGGCAGCCTCGCCAGAGTCGTCGAGGCAGCCTCGCCAGAGTCGTCGAGGCAGCCTCGCCAGAGTCGCGAGCAGCCTTGCCAGCCAGAGTCGCGAGGCAGCCTCGCCAGAGATCGCGAGGCAGCCTCGCCAGAGTTCGCAAGGCAGCCTCGCCAAACTGTCTATTTTGGATTTTTTCGGGGATTTTTTTTCTATAAATAGTCGGGTCTTTTTCAATACAGGGGGCTCGAAAATTCAGAGAAAAAAAAATTGTTCTATTCAGATAAAAAAATACAAAAAATATTCTTTTCTTCTAACTTCTTTTTTCTTGGATCAAAAACACTTTTGGATCCCAAATTTCTTCATCTTTTACTCAAATTTCTCCATCTTTTTATAAAATTTCTTCATCTTTTCTTCTAAAATCCTCAGATATTCTCGGGTCTAAAACCAATTTAGAACCCAAGTCTGATTATCTTTTGGATAAATAAACACTTTATTTACCAACCAACCAATTCTTTTTTCCAATTAAATTACACTAAAATACCAAGAATTAAGCGAAGATTTTTGGACTTTTACATCAACCTTTTCAATTAAACCAAAACGAACGAGGAACGCTTTCGGGGATCGAACGGACTCTCCGAACTGGATTCATGCCGAAAGGGTAAAGCCTCTGAGTTCCTAGAGCTGCTTATTTCGTGCTCATCTTTTTTTTTAATTTCTTTCTACATGTGAACCTAGGAATTATTTTATTTTATTATAAATATTGTAATTCTCTTCTTCTTTTATTAGAATACCCCAACGAAGGGAATTAAAATTATTCCCGGATAACAGACCTCACCTTTTTCCATGCGATCATTTTCATTAATTAAAATTGACCAACCAATGTGCTAATGAAACGAACGGTTTTATTTAAATTAATAACGTTAAAATCGCCGATGTTTTTAATTAGGTCACGCGGGCTTCGATAAAATCAAATCGAGCATATGTGATATATCCCCTGTGCTAACCTTTGTGGATGCAGGTTAGATGTATGTTTAGGCTTTTATTTTTCCCTTCGGGTATTGCACATATTTTACGAAAAATGTAATCAATGGGGTAGCGGGCGGTTGCATCCCCCGATTTTTGAAGCCTTGTAATTTCCATTTTTTGCTTTTACTTTCCACATTTACTAACTGTTTTGTGGATGGTTTATTTTTCCGTTTTGTGAATGATTTATTATTCCGCGATACGTGAATCATGCATCTAAACTTCAAAAATGACCTAAGTGCGAATATGCACAATTAAAAGAAAAAGGTTTTCTGTAGATGTAATATATTGTGATCACTTAAGAAATAAGCAACTTATCCCGGACCCAAATCTCTGTGTCTTGGTGGGCCGTCCCCCGGATGTTAAGCCTCACAGGACTCTAATTCCTGGAAAGTGCTAATCCAGGTGGCGACTCCACATTGAGAGACGGCTGATTCGTGTTCGAACCGATCTTAAACGTTTTTCGCCTTTTTCTCTTTTAACCCTTTTCTCCCGGGTCCCAGACCCGGTGCTTTTCCTTTTTTTTCAAACACCCCGGTGGACCGCGCCTCTCATCCCACACTCTCTCGGCCCACTGCTCCGTGTCGTCCACTCACAGTGCAGCACTTCCATTATCGTCACGCTTGGCACCCTGATACATAGAGGGACACGGGGAAGTAAGATCTCCTGTTCGTCACTCGATGCCCCCTTTACCAGCCTATCAGCCTCTGCATTCAATGATCTAAAAATTTGCTTAATTGTCATTTCAGTACCGTCGGCACGTATCTCCCTTATAAGGGAGGTGATGTTGGCGAGGTACTCCGAACTGTTTGACCACTGACCCCGAGTCACTAAATATGCTAATGTTATTGGTCTTGACGGCTTTGATGATCTCTAAACCGAAAATCAGTGCTTTGTACTTTGCTGCATTGTTGGAAGCCTTGAAGTTTAATTTGGCTGCTTACCGAATCACTATCCCTTTCAAGCCTTGAATGAAAATCCCAGTGCCTGATGCTGCATTGTTGGAACTACCATCTATAAACATACACCATGATGCTTTTGGTATTTCCTTCAGGAGGGGGGCTTCTTGCACAAAGTCTGTCAGTATCTGTGCCTTCATCGCATTCCTCGGTTTGAAGTGGATATCGAACTCTACCAGTTTCAGAGACCACTCCGTGAGACGTCCAGAAGATTCAAGTCGTTGTAGTGTTTTTTTGAGAGACAAATCAGTTCGTACTATAATTGTATGGGCCTGAAAGTTGTGGCGCCACTTGTAGGAAGACACTATCAGCACGAAAGCCACTTTTTCCTTTAGCACCTATCAGAGCGCGACTGCTGTAGTAGACGGGGAACTGGTCTACCCCCTCCTCTTTGACGAGCACCATTCCTAATGCATCTTGTGAAGTGCTCAGATATAGGTATAGTGGCGCGCTAGGGACAGGATGACTCAACAACGGCTGGGAGACCAGGAAGGCTTTGATCTCAGCAAGCATCGCTGCGCAGTCTTCTCCCCACACGAACTTCTTTGCTTTCAAGGCTTTATAGAACGGGATGCATCGACGTGCTGCGCATGACATAAAACGGCCCAAGGCGTTGAGTTTACCGTTGAGGCGCTGATATCTTTGATGTTTCGGGGTACTTTGAGCTGAAGTACAGCCTTCATCTTATCAGGATTAGCCTCTATTCCCCTTTGTGAAACTAGATAACCTAAGAATTTTCCCCCTGTTACACCGAATGCACACTTCTCCGGATTGAGCTTCAGTCCATATTTCTCTAGAAGGGTTAGGACTTTTACTACGTCTGTTGCGTGTTCCACTTCTGCTTTGCTTTTGATAATCATATCATCCACATACAAATCCACCTCTTTCCCTATCATGTCATTGAAGATATCATTTACCATTCGTTGGTAAGTGGCTCCAGCATTTTTGAGGCCGAAGGGCATGATGTTGTAGTAATAGATACCTTCGTGCATGATGAACGATGTTTTTTCTTTATCCTCTTCAGCCATGGGTATTTGGTTGTATCTTGATGCTGCGTCCAACATGGAGTAAATGGCGTAGCCCACTATGGCGTTAACCAATATATCAATGCTGGGGAGAGGATAGCTATCCTTCGGGTAAGTTTTATTTAGATCCGTGAAATCTATGCACATTCTGAACTTGCCGCTCGGTTTTTTAACCAACACCACATGGCGATCCACTTGGGGTATCAGACTACCTTGATATGCCTTGACGTAAGTAACTGAGACACCTCTTCCTCTATGGCCTTCTATCTTTTCGGCGCATGGTTCCTTCATTTTTGTTTAACTAGTTTCGCCTTTGGGAGCACGTTCAGCCTATGCTCAGCTACCTCGAGGCTGACACCCGTCAGATCTTCCGAGGTCCATGCGAAAGCGCATACCTTCTCCCCGTAACACAACGAGGATTTCTTCCTTAGTTTCCTTTTTCAGTCCCTCGACCATGCAAACTTCTTTCCCTTCTTCCAGGGTTACAACCACCATCACATCAGTGGGTTCGGCTGCCCTCTCCCTATCGAGTTCCTCCTCCATGGTTAGAGGCTCAGCTTTCAAGGACATCATATATGTTTCCTGAGCAGCCTGTTGATTCCCGTGAGCCATGGCTATTCCTTGATGCTTGGGTATTTGGAGCTTTAGGTATCGTAAATTAATGACACCTTCGGATCCAATAATGAGCGAGTACCCTAGGATTATGTTATACGCCAATGGAATGTCTATGATAAGAAATTCAGCCCTTGCCTTCCACCGGGAACCATCCTCCCCCAATGCTATGGATAGGTTTACTGAACCGCAAATGCTCACAGCGTGTCCGCCTAGCCCAATTAATGGCACTTGATGGATAGTGAGGTGATTGGGGTTCCCTTCGATTGCTTCATACACTCTTCTGGTCATTACATTAACCAAGCTGCCCGCGTCCACTAGTGTACGGCATACCTGATATCCTTCCACCATTATTTCAATCACCAGAGCGTCATTGTGCGATGAAGGCTTCCTCTCCTGAGTGAAGGTGTAGCATGTTTCGCTTCCCCTATCTGTAAAGGCTTCCTCTACTGAGCGAAGGTGTAGCATATTTCGCTTCCCCTGTCTGTATTGTCATAATTAAATGTGTTCCCTTTCTTCCTCTTTTTCTGGGTGGTTCCCCCAGCGATCATATGTATCACTCCCCTAGGTGGGGGCTCTTCGACGTTATGGCAGGGTGGTTGATAGCCTAGCTTGATATTACGGTGAGGCGGTTGATAGCCTGCCTCAGCATCACGGCGAGGTGGTTGATAGCCTCGATGCTCATGGCGGGGATACCTCCCCCCTTTGTCTTGTTATCTATCTCGTGGCTGGTTTTGGAGGAAGTGGCTCAGTCGACCATCGGTAGCCTTCTTGTTTAACTCTTGGGCTAACTCTATGCAATCTTCTGTGTCATGACCCTCACTTTTGTGAAACTCGTAATAAGCCCCCGGCTTCCCCTTGTATCTCATCTTAGGGGGATATTTGATATCTTCCCCATTTTTCTCAATCCACATCAAAACCTCCTTTCTTTTAGCATTGAAAGGGGTGAATTCTTCCTCCTCCCATCTTAACATTTCAAGGCATTATGTCTGTCGGTGGTCTGGCTCACACTTCCCGAAATCTCATCGTTTCACTGATTCTTCCCTTGCGGCGACCTCAATTTGCTTGGTGTTCCTTTTGTGGGTTTCCCATCGTACCCATTTCCTAGCCTTCTGCATCAGCATCTCCAGAGTGGTGGGCCTCTTTGTGGAAATGTCTTTCGCCAAGTCAGCACTTTGGCAGTTTCTCGCTAGTGCCTCTGAGGTTATGTCAATGTTGTAATCCCTAATTTCGAGAGTCACCCTTTGGAATCTTTCTACGAATTCGGTGAGGGATTCATCCGACTTCTGCTAAACCATCTGCAAGTCCTAGACTGTTCTGCTAGGCGGGATAGACGTGATAAAGTATAGTGCGAAGCTCTTGGCCATCATGTCAAAGTTGGTTATGGATGCCGACTTAAGGCCCTCGAACCAGTGAGTTGTGAGCGCTACCAAGGTGGTGGGAAATAGCTTACATAGCATGGCATCCGTAGCATCAGCCACCTCCATGCATTAACAGAAATAGCGAACAAGCGCCGTGGGGTCTCCTACTCCAGAGTACTCGCGCAGACAAGGCTTCTTGAACCCTTGCGAGAATCTTTCAGCGTGAATGTGAGCGCAGTAAGGCAATGCTATCTCAGCATTGTCTGGCACATCTACTTCCATCCCCCTTTCTGCTAGAAGGGCATCCACCTTCTTAGCTATGACAGCTTCCAAGTCCTCCCTCGCCGGCTAAGGTTGTGGGGAGCTTTTCTTCTTGATCCTGCTGAACTCCCTTCGATATCCAGAGATAGTTCCGGGTTAGTCCCAAATGTGGGGCTTTTGTCTTCACGCTGGAGCGATCTCTCCTTGGAATTCCTCTCTTCCCTCCTTGAGAACCCCATCCTGTCCTTACCCTTGGCCGAGGAGCTTCCTCCATTTTTCAGCATTTTCGAGCGGCGGTAAGTATATCGTGAGCTGTCTGGTCTCGCCACTGATGGGAAGCCTCACGATGGACGCTATACTTCCGACCTAACCGGTCATCTTTCCTAACAAAGGCTCCGGAGAAACTCTTGTTCTTCTTTCCGCGAGTGTAAGATTTCATTCATCATGTTTTGTATAAGGGCCATAGCCGCATTCTGTTACTCGCTTTGTCTGACAAGCATTGCCACCATGTCCTTTTCTGCGGCTTCTCTTCTGTTTCTCTTTCTCTCTTCAAGTGTCTCTTGCTCCGTGAAAAGTGGCATTCCCGTCTGTGGCGAGGGAGCTGTGGTGACTGATTTCGAGGTCCCGGCTTTGTTTCCAAATTCCGGTGTGTCCAAGAACAGGATGGTTCCGGGAATGAGTGGAGTTTTTGTTGATTTGTTTGGGGGAGTAGTCATGATTCTGGGTTTCGGTCCACACTCACGGCACCAATTTGGTATCCGTCGAGTGAAGTCCATAGTCTTCAACATCCTCGGAACCTGCAAAACAAGTCTTTAGCCAGAAGTGTTTCCGGCGAAGATCCTTCGATGCTAAAGTTAGCTGTTTGGGGGAGGTGATAAGAGTGTGTTCTTAAAGTAGCAATTACCTCCAAAGTGGGAGATTGCCTTGCTATTTATAGAAATTCATGTAATGATGACCTGTGGGGCCCGCCTGCAAGCTATGCGCAAGTGGCAAGCCGCTTGAGGGTTTTTTCCACCGTTGGAGCATTAAATGATTCATCCCCGCCAGTCAGGTTTGCATTTAATGCGACAGTGGAGAGATAAGGAGTACGCCAGATCAGCGTGGGTTTTGCCGCGGGTGTTTCAGCATATGCGCTGAGGGTGTTGCTGAAGGGATGTCATTAGCACTATGTATTCGGCCTGAGTATAGGGGAACGCTGAGGATCTTTCGTCTAGGATTTGACTCAGTGCCGCTACCATGCTTAAATAGTTTCAGCGCGTGTTTTCGCCGAAGTGTGTTTTGGCTAGGCCTTGCTCTGGGCCAAGGTTTATTATTTGGGCCCTTAATGGGCCTTGATATCATCTACCTCTTCATGTTGGTGGAGTTCAATTCTATTCTTAATTATGTGATAGCTTATATTCCTTGAATTTTATGCTCTAAGGGACATTTTCCTTCTGCTTAATTCTATATTTTCTGTTTTAGTCTAAGGTATTTTCCGTTATTTATTTGTTTGTTGAACATTTTTTTATTTCTATTCTTAATTATGTGATAGCTTATATTCTTTATTTTTATGCTCTAAGGGACATTTTCTTTCTGCTTAATTCTATATTTTCCATTTTAGTCTGAGGTATTTTCCATTATTTATTTGTTTGTTGAACATTTTTTTATTGATAATATTTGAGTGTAGGTGTTTCTTTTGGTAGTGGAGGTCCATTGGAAAGAAATTCCCAACCTCCATTAAAAACTTAAAATAACTTATAAATAGGTATAATTGTTACAATAAATAAATTTTATTGTTAATCATCATAGTAAGTATAACAATAAGGTCAAATGCATCAAGATCTACCTGAAGTTGGTTCAGAAAACCCGATGCTACCCTCAACTTTCAAAAGGATTAGTTACCCCCTCAACTTAGCAAAAAGACCAATTACCCCCCTTAACTTAGCAAAAATGCATCAGTTTGCCCCTTCAATGCCACGTGTCAACTTCTGGTTAAAGAGAGAAAAATCAGAAAAATGACATGTTGAAAAGTCAAACCAACCAGATTCTGACACGTGGCATTGATGGGGTTAACTGGTGTATTTTTACCAAGTTAAGGGGGTAACTAGTCCTTTTTGCCAAGTTGAGGGGGGAAACTGGTCCTTTCGAAAATTGAGGGTGGCATCGGGTTTTCTGAACCAACTTCAAGGGGATCTTGATGTATTAGGCCTAACAATAATAATCATAATATTTATTATTGAATAATTTATGGTTAATCCAAATAACAACTACTATTTTCGTATAAAATGTTTTTGAAACCATATATTTACCAATAATCGCTGAAATATAATTGTAATAGGATGAATGATGTTGTACAAAGCATAATAAGAACATTGCCACTAGTAAAAAAGATTCTTTAGGAATTTCACCTCAGATTCTATCTCTAATCACTATTGCAGCCGATACAAAAACATATTATTCCTTTTTACTTGGAGAACCACTTGCCAAGGAAATTGTATCAAGTTGGTAAGGTTAATTTGACACACATTTCAAAGTATAGGTGAGAGGTCTTAAAGTGTAATATACATCCTTTTCAGAAATGTTAGTTTATAATAATGAAAAAAAGAAAGCACTAACAACCTCTGTCATTCTAGAAAGATGAATTCATCGAAACAGGAAGGATGTAAATTAGCTATATCATTGTTTTGGTTTAAAACTGAGCGGCATTTAAATAACACTATAATTTGAGTAAAGGGTTGTCCAAGAAGCCTTTTGTAATCAAGACTCTCATGAAGAATGGTAATCCTGTTGATGGATTCTTAATACATGGATTCAGAGGATGTTCTTTGTTGAGAAGTGAAAAAGATAAAATCCATATTCAAGAGATTTAGTAAGATTTTGTCAAATTTTCATTCGCACACAACATCTTCGATGAATAGCATAATTTGGAGGTCATCCGCAGCTCAAATCAAGTTGATATATCGTTTGAGGTTTCAACGTTATACAATGATAAAAAAGAAACACACAACTCTCGGATTCTTACGAGGAAGAAATCATGAAGCCACTTGATATTAATACCAGTCAAGACAATCAAGTTGTTAGAGACTCCTTTGAAAGGAATGAGATTTATGGGGGAAAATGTTCCAGTAGATCCATTGTTCTAGTAAAGGAATCAAGTGAGGAGAACTCCAATGACAATGTTTTTTTCTCTGTCTTTCAATCTGATATCTGAGACAAAATCGCAGGTTTGTATCAAGCAATATGAGTTAGTAGGGGCATTTGAAGGAATGAAGTGCTTTGCCACTGCTCGATCTAGTTGCTGAAATGATGATGATCAAACTTTTTACTCTTTTGATAAAGGGAAGACAGACACAAGTTCAAAGAAACTCCTGATAAAGCATATTTGTTTGGGTTCATAATTTCATCAATTTCTCTATGCAGCGATTCTTTGTATGACCAATTTCCATTCTTGTGGTCAAGAGTTAGTAGATTAATTGAATTAGTTGTTACAACATTTAGTATAAATGTCGTAAATAGAGGCTTATGAAATCATCGAAAAATAATTATCAACCAAATTTTCTCTCTCAACAACTACTCTCTCTATTCTATGATCTCTCTAATTTCACTCTCTTTCTCTCTTTTTTCCCTAATCTCTATTCTATTCTCTCTTTTGCCCTTATTCCAATCACTGATCGTTGGAAGTTCCATTCTGGCAACCTCTAAACCTGATAGAGATAAAGATAGAAAAGGTATATAAAATTAAAAAACTGAGTGCAATAAATAGGATAATGAAGTTAAATTACAAGGAAGAGCATTATTCTCACTATTTTTACATTCATATTCAAGCGAGGTCGTATTTATCTCTATGATTTCACTTTAACCATATCTTCAATGACACAACCCTAAACTGTATATGGTAGTCAAGAGAGTTAAATGAAACATCATGAGAAAATTATCATTTATGTAACAATCAATATTTGTATGCCCTTTAGTTGGTGATAAACTTGTGAATGTGATTGAAAATTCCTTTTCAAGATAAATGGCTGCAAATGCTTTACCAACTCAATCCGTCTCTAAAAGGAATACTTGTACATGAATATATCTTCACTGTTGGAAAACTTGAAGTTTTAAGTTACTTTCAAAAGGCCTTTATCTCACATGGGAAATTTAAAGTATATGTTTTTAGTTTATATTGAGTTTTCCTTTATGGGATTGTAAATTGTGAGAGATACTAGGTGGGCTCTCGCGCACATGAGATAAATGGCCCAAGGCCGTTTCTAGTGCAAATCATCCGAATCCCCCCCCTGCGCGGGCGATAGAGCCCGTAAACGAAACCTTATATTTTATATGGTTTACAGTTTTGGCTTTTAAATTTCCTTACCCGTAACTGATGGTTTTAAGAGCTTTAACTTCTCAACAGCCATTTTCCACTTAAATACTAAAACGTTTTTTCATTCAATGCCAACAGCTATATTTCAACAGCCACTTATTTTATTGCCTATATATACAGTCTTTCATAAGCTGTTTTGACAGATACATTAAACATACGAATTGTGCTTTCTGCTGTTCTTGGTTTTCTGGAT
>CATIWQ010572109.1:0-18171 GCA_949673415.1 Euphorbia schlechtendalii
ATATGGTTATCTATACCTTATGAGGCACAAGTTTGAAAGCTTTTAGAAATTCAAAGAGTTCAAAACCGAAGTGGAGAAATAGATTGGGAAAAGTATCAAGACCCTTCGATCTGATCGATGTGGTGTATACTTAAGCCAAGAGTTTTAGGATTATCTAAGGGATAATGGTATTTTATCTTGGTGGACACCTCCTTATACACCCCAACATAATGGAGTGTTAGAAAGGAGGAATCAAACCCTACTCAATATGGTACTGTCCATGATGAGCCAAGTAATACTCAGCAGATCCTTTTGGGGTTATGCACTTGAGAGTTTAGTTTATATTCTAAATAGAGTGCCCTCTAAATCAGTTATTCAAATTCCATACAAGTTAATGTATGGTAAGAAACCCACTTTTTCTCACTTGAGAGTTTGGGGATGTCATGCTTATATTAAGAGGACGAGTTCAGATATGTTAGGTGCTTAGTCTGACACGTATTTGTTTACATGTTACCCAAAGGAGACTACAAGGTATACCTTCTTTGATCCCAAAAAACAAAAAGTCCTTATTTCCAGAAAGGCTCAATTCCTCGAGAAAGATCATATACTTGCGAAAGCTAGTGGGAGCAATATTGAACTGAGCACTCAAGAAGATCAAATAAACAATCAACTGATTTTACCTACACTTGTTACACAAGAAAGTGTAAGCATGGAACAACCTATTATAACACCGACATTGCAAAGGTCCGAACGAGTGATATGAGTTTTTCATCTCTGATGATAAACATCTCTTCCTTATGGAAGATGATGAGCCCAAGACTTACAAGGAGGCAATGGAAGGATCAAAATTCGATAAATGGTTTGCAGCCATGAGGTCGGAGATGGACTCCATGTATGAAAATCAAGTCTGGAGCTTGATTGATGCTCCAAGTGGGATTAAGCCCATAGGATGCAAGTGGGTTTTCAAGAAGAAAAATGACATGGACAGTAACATAGTTGACTATAAAGCAAGGCTGGTTTTAAAAGGGAAAGTAAAAAAAGGGCAATGGCTATGATGAGACCTTTTCATCAATGGCGATACTGAAGTCTATCAGGATACTCCTTGCCATTGCCACTCATTAGGATTATGAGATTTGACAGATTGATGTGAAGACATCATTCCTTAACGCGAACATGGATAGGGATGTGTTTATGGCACAACCCGAGGGTTTTACATCTAAGGATGGCTCAAAGGTATCCAATTTTCAAAAGTCCAATTATGGACTTAAGCAAGCATCAAGGAGTTGGAATATTAGGTTTGACGAGACAATCAGAGAATTTGGTTTTGTGTCAAATGCTAATGAGCCCTGTGTATATAAGAAGGCTAGTGGGAGTGCGATCGCTTTCCTTGTATTATATGTCGATGACATATTATTAATAGGAAATGATATTCCTTTTCTTCAGACAGTTAAGTCATGGCTGTCAAAGAAGTTCTCCATGAAAGATCTTGGAGAAGCATCTTTTATACTCGGTATAAAAATCTACCGAGATAGATCTAGAAGGTTGCTAGGTCTTTCACAAAGTGCGTACATAGGCAAGGTTTTGGCTAGATTTAACCTTGAGCAGTCAAGAAAGGGTTATCTCCCAATGTCTCACGGGATTAACCTTTCCAAATCTGAGTGTCCGTGAACATAAGAGGAGAGATTATGCATGAATGGAATACCCTATACCTCAGCGATAGGTTCCATCGTGTATGCTATGGTATGCACTTAGCCTGATATCTCACATGAGTTGAGCATCATGAGTAGATTTCAATCTGAACCAATTGAGAAGCACTGGATGGCCTTTAAAACTATCCTTAAATACTTACGTAAGATTAAGGATATGTTTTTAGTATATGGAGAAGGTGATCTCACTTTGAAGGGATACACCGATTTGAGTTTTCAGTCTGATAAGGATAAATATAAGTCCCAGTTAGGTTATGTGTTTATGTTAAACGAAGGGGCAGTTGTTTAGAAAAGTTTCAAACAAGATACAACTGTCGATTCAACTACGAAATCTGAGTATTTAACTACTTCTGAAGCAGTTAAGCAAGCTATCTAGCTTAAGGGATTTATTGGTAATCTCGGTGTGGTGTCCAGCATTGTAAATCCAATAGCGATCCATTGCGATAACAATGGGGTTATTGCTCAAGCAAAGGAACCATGGTCTCATCACAGAAACGAACATATACTCAGGAAGTACTATCTCGTTCAAGAGATTGTAGCAAGAAAAGATATAAATTTAGAAAACATCCCAACAGATCAGAATCTAGTAGATGGGCTAACTAAGCCATTGACTCAAGTTAAATATGACCAGCATATTAACGAGTATGGCATGAGGCACATGGGTAATTGGCTCTAGTGCAAGTGGGAGTTTGTTATACATGTTCTTTGCCCTAGAGATAATTAGGGTGATATATCTTTATTAGCTAATGTACAAATAGTTCCTAATTATTATTAATAATAATTAAGGCATCTTTGTTGCTTATCAGTGCTTTCTGTTTATTTATGTATCTCATTGGTATCATATATGTATAGTATTAAATATGTGTATGTTCATTGATAAGACAAAGTCCATGATTACTTCATAGCGTAAAAGTGCAAGGACATAGTGGGAGCTATGTTATGTGAGAACTACACATATGTGTTACTACGAATAGTCTAAATATCCCTAGTCATAGTTTCATTGAGACTGGACAACAATGGAATGAACAAACTGGCATGTGTAGGTTTACTCCTTGGATTAGATCCAAGCAACTGTTCTCACTAGCTGAAGGTGGTACCTCGATTTAACACATGAATTTATTCGGGTAATACATTGGAAACCGCTATAAGACAAACACTAAAAAATAACTATATCCACGTGTTGGTTTCATGTCACATTGCAGTACTTGTATCCTAAAACTTGAGATACTAGTTACCTTGTGTAGGAGTTGTTATACTTTGGGTCATTCTTATTCATACCCTGGCAATCAGGATGACACAGGTGATTATGGGTACAGTGATGATCACATGTTGGTAAGACGAGTAGTCAATACTGGATCCACCACTCTTGATATAGTGATATAATGGGAGATGTACGTTAGGGCCCTTGTTGAAGTGACACACTCATAAGCCTCTTCAGAGTATACGATTGATAGAATGGGTAGTCAATCTTAATACATAATGGTTGAGTGGTGTTCTTCGTGAACATGTCTAATTCTAGGATAGCTACGGCTATTACATGAGCTAACACTTAATCCGAGCTCAATAAACTGAATGGTACTTAACCTGTTGAAAGGATTGTATTGTATTGGTTACTACTGTAAAACAGGATTAAGTCACGTGACATTCCAAGTATTGGGGGATCATATGTCTTTGCTAGAAAACCCATTTGATCATTGAGAGCTATCAGGTTCCATATCGGTTTGTAACATTGAGCCTAAAGGTTCCCGGATGGGAAGCCAAGTTTAGGTTAACCTCTAATGGCTCTATAATTTGGGATCCCATGAGGTCACACACTTTGGGTCTTTATGGGACTAAGTAAAGAAGCTATAGACTGGATCTATGATGAAAATATAAGTTGTCGAATTCATTAGAAGAATTATTAATTATTTAAACCGAATTAATAATTAAAGAGAATAAAGAGATAATAGGGAAAAATTACACTAAGCAGAGCAAAGGGAATTTTTTCGTTGCGAGTGGGCCCTAAATGAATATGGGTTATTCTAAGTGGGGCCTGCGCGGCTGCCTCACAAGTTGAATGGCTCGCAAGGCGCTAGCGCTCGGGGCAAGCTAGCACGTCAGTAGGCTTCAAGCCTATAAGCGATACCCATGGCAACACTTGCATGGGCTTTTGATAACAAGGCAATCCCATAAAGCCTTGCCTTGCTTAAAGGCTCGCGGGTTAGCCCACAGGTCATTGTGACCCGCGCAGCTAACCCGTTAAGGTGGGATGGGATATTCCCATCCCACCTAGTGTTAAAGGGGGAGTCTGACGCTCCCCCTTTATATAGGCCTCCCCTCTCATTATTCTCAACACACACACTCTTCAGCTCAGCTTTTCTCTCTGAGTTCGACATCTCTATCTTCGTTCATTATGCGAGATCCTCCATGGATGACATCTCTATCTCGGTTTATTTTCGGGTTGGTCTTCGATCGATCTAACAGCTGCTATTTACTAACGGGTTCTTCCTCAATGAGGTTTTGGTCGGTGAAGATCTGTGTGGATTAATCATTGAGGCTCTCCTAGTTTGGAAGCTCATGCTAACGAAGTTCTACCAATTACTCTAAGGGAACACTGTCACCAAAAGAGAGAAAGCACACATCAACTGGTAATGCTCTAAACTTAGATGCTAGTTTCTTTTATAAGCTTTATAAACCTAAAAGCATCTATGGAACATTTTAACCTAGATTATATCAATCATGGCATGCTTAGGAAATCTTTAGGTTAATTTTAAGTTTTACAATTCCACCTTGTAATGTTTGCATGTTTAATTATTGTCTTGGTTAACTTACATTCATGAGTGCTCATTCTTGGCTTCAGAAATTAATCATTCGATCTATAAGTAATGTCGTTCTTGTTTTGTTTTGAAGCTTGACTTCCATAAAGCTTTCGATAGTATATCTTGGAGCTACATTGATTAAGTTCTAATCTAAATGGGGTTTGATTCAAGATGGGTCTCTTAGTTGTCCAATTGTAGAAGCTATTCCACCACTTCGATTCTTATTAATGGTTCACCAAGTGATCCAATCCGTCTTCGGAAGGGAGTTGAATAAGGTGATCCTCTTTCACCATTTATTTTTGTTATGGCGGTGGAGGGGCTGAAGCATTTAATTGATCGTAGTATTGATGAGGGATTACTACCGGGTTTTAAACTAAAGATCACGCTTTTGGATTTATCACTACTTCAATTTGCAGATGATACTATTTGCTTTCTTCTAGCTGACGTGGGCTTGATTCCATCATTCATGCGCATCCTCAAGTGTTTTGAGTTGATCTCTGGGTTGCAAATTAACTATCATAAAAGCTCTCTACTTGGCATAAACATGGTAGATTTGGTTATGAGTGAGTTCGCCTCTCTTCTAGGTTGCCAGATTGGAAAATTTCCTATCAATTACTTGGGAATTCCCCTTTGTTAAAAACGATTGCCCATTAGTTGTTGGGAACCACTTATGTTCAAATTCAAGAAGCGACTAGCAAATTGGAAAGGAAGTTATCTTTCATATATGGGTCGTTTAACTCTCATAAAATCGGTACTCTCTTCATTCCCCCATTTATTCATTGTCAATCAATAAAATGCACAATGATATAATTTCAAAAATGACGAGTTTCTTGAGAAACTTTCTTTGGAGTGGAAATTCAAGCGTGAATGGTATTTGCAAAGTATGTTTGGACACCATCAAACTTCCTAAGTGCCCTAGGTGGTTTAAATGGGTTTGGAAGATTAGGCAAGTTGACCACAGATTGATTTGGTTTCTCCAATGCGTTGAAAGGTATGGTTTTCACTATTGGGATGACTTGGCAGCAACAGACTTAACTCATTTATCTCCCATGTAGTTGAATGTTGTTTTGTGTTAAGTTCATAATGTAGGATTTGTGACTTTTTTTGGAGTAATTGTCGAATTAGATTTAGAAATGGAATTTCAACTTCATTTTGGAACGATAATTGGATTTCAAACCAACCACTTCAGTCTCTTTTTCTAGATTTATATGCCGCGTGCAATATGATTAATTGTTTAATTGAAGTTGGTTAGAGATGTATCTTTGGTGTAGGCACCTTCTCAAGGCCGTTCTAGACTAGAAACCTTCGACTTTCATCACAAGAATAGTGTACACAACTACCGAATCTCCATTTCATGTCCAAGCATTCTCTCGGCCACCGAGCTGCTATCCTTTAACGCATCTAACAATTAATTCCTTTGGGTAATCGGTAGCCAAAACACCTACTCTCTTGCCTATTTTTGTACTGGTTTCTACCATGATTGGCCTCAGCCAAATAAAGACTTTGATGGCATTTGGAAACTTTGTCTACTACCAAAGATTCGTTTATTTGGATGGCTGGTTTTTCATGGACACATATCGACCTGTTCATTCCTTTTTTGAGAGGTTGTAACGCAATTTCAGATGACCACTGCCCCACTTGTGATGTACCGAAAACTCTAGATCACATTATATTACATTGCGAACAAAGAAGGATAACTTGGATACTAACAATGAATTGGTTGGGGTCGGCATTCCTGTTCCCATGTACAATGGTCAACTTCTTAAAGATATGGTACACATTGTTTAGGCTGGAATTAAGGGCGAGTTTGGTGCATTATTATGGTTTATAAACGCATGGCTAATTTGGAAGAGATGTAACACTCGAATCTTTTACGGAGTTACATAGATAGAAGACATCTTAAATGCAAGCTTGCACTTATGTTGGTTTATTTTTATATGTAATAAACATGCCATTAGTGTCTTGGTTTTGGACTTGCTTGTTAATCCGAGACTATTAGCTTGTAATGATACTCTATAATTCTCAACTTGAGAACTACTTAATTGAATGAAAAGAGGGGTGGGTGTTTTGTAGGTAAGCGGATACATCAACCTAGTTGGGATGTCCGCACTGAAATTTTCATCCACCCTTATCCTTTTTCCGTTGGAGGGACACATCGTTCCTCCAAGGGTTTTTCAAAAAAAATAAGTTTTATAAATATTTGATGATATAAATAGTAAATTTGATAACTCCCTCATCACTTAAAATAGTCAATGATGTAAATGTTATAGTTGAATATATAAAATGTATTATTGATTGATTAGGTAAATAGTATAGTTAATGATATAAACTATGTAATTAACGATGAGAGTTAGATTATGATTCAAATGTTTCAATTTTGTGACATTGTTGAGAATTTGAGATCGATTACAAAAACTAAGGTATTGTTTATCTGATTCCATCAGATAAAGTTTGGGATATACCTAAAGATGTGGCAGGGCAGATTCTATTGTCTTCAGAAGGAAGGATTAAGGCTGGTAGACCAAGGAAACAAAGGATCAAGTCACATTGGGAGAGATAAACAAAAGGCACAATTTCTTATAGTATTTATAGATCTTCTGGTCATAATGGGAGAACTTGTACTACAACAAAGAAAGATTATTTTTTTTGTTTCTTTGTGTATTGATAATATGTAGATTTGAATAAATATTTCATAAATGTTTTGTTTCTTGTTTTTGTGATTGTTGTCTTGAAAATATTCTTTTATTGTATTAAGTGTTATAGCAAGTATAATATATATTATACCAGGTATAATAATTAGTATATTTGATATAATTTTTTGAATTTTTTTCTATTTACTTGTATAAGCTCTAATCCACATTTGATCTTTTTTTCGGGTTCTTGTGAGATTCCTATTTCATAACAAATTTTGTATGTTTAATATTTTTTTGTTACGTTTTTAAAGCTTCTCTAATCATCTGTGTTATACTAGGTATAACATATATTATACCAGGTATAGCATGTTATATCTGGTATAATATATGTTATACCTTGTATAACACATGTTATACCAAGTATAACATATGTTATACTTGGTATAATTATGCAATTATATTTATTAAGCTATCAACTCATGTAGCTATTTTGGGAAGCATTAATATGTGTTGCAATTCTAGATTTTATGTTTCGAAATGAAACCAACACATACAATTTTGTTCAAACAAAACTTAAAACATAAAGTTGCAAATTGTTTCAAACCTAATAATAAGTAGAACACTACCAAAATACTATAGAATGTTTTAAAACACTTGAGCTTTGAAAAAGAAAAGTTCATCTGTTGTCATTTCAACCCTCCTAAAGTTGCTATTGTCCTACATTTTTCAATTTTATAGAGTTTAATCTTCATATTCTTGTCCATGTCTTCTTCACTGAGCATAACATTATCACGCTTTTGTAGTGCATGCTTATATAAGCTAAGTGCAAGCCTAATTCTGTGTGCTTGTGCATCAAAACTCATCGGGAACAATTTTCCTTTGATCATATTTTCAATGAAGCTCATTGTAAAGATGCCACAGTCACTATCAAGAAAAGAGAACAACTTTATTAAACAATTTTGATGTTGACATTTAGCACTTTATTATTTTTTAAAATTTGTTTCGTGTTATATATTTATTACTAATAGTTTGTACATCTTTATGTTTGCAAAGAAAACATACTAGGTTTTTATTATGGCACATCTTAAAAAATCTCAAGTTCTAGAGGTCTTAGAGGGTCTTTATCTTCTTCATATTGTGGTAAGATCATCAAATATGTCCATCCTTGGAAGATATCGTGCACATGAAGATATTATTACGTAACATTGATGTAATACTTTGCCTTTTTAATTATCTCCCTTATCCTTATTTTTCTTTGTAGCGAGTCATAAACGTAACACTTCCTCTCTTTAATGGAAAATTTTCCAACTACCTAATGTTTGTCGGTCATTATCGAGAAGTACATAAAGTCCACTATACTCCATGGTTTGTAGCATTTTATCTCATTCCCGTATATCTTATTTGTTATGGTATCTATGATTTTGAAGATTTCAGTGAGATCTTCTCCCCCTTTCAAATTTTTCACTACCACATTCTTATGCTATATTACTTCATCAAATCTTGTCCGCTGTTGTGAAATTGTCTTTGACTATTGGGTTGTACTTTCCTTTCTTTCTTAAATAGTATAGGACTATATTAATGTGCTGAAATAAGACATTAGTTTTTCTAATATTTGATGTATTATACCAGGTATAATGATTTTTATACCAAGTACAAATTGTGTCATACTAGGTAAAACAGATTTTATACTTGAAATTATATAGTTTTGAAAAATCTGAAATTGTTTTATGATGTGTCTTAAATTGTTGTTGAGAAACTCATCCATTTTCTGAAATTCTAGAAAGAAAGTCTTTTTGTCCAGAGGAATATGACTACACAACCTGCTTCAAATGACAGAATTAGACGATGATGAAGACTACTTGAAGCTCACACTGATTTATTTCATATCCTATTGCATAATGGGAAAGGACATGAATACGCAGATCCCTCAGCCATATTTCGATTGTGTCCACAATGGCACATACACAAAAGCAGCATGGGGGAATATATCCTTCAATGAAACAATTGAAGGCCTAAAAAATGAAGAAGAAATAATAGGCCATCGAATTATAATCCAGGGATACCCCCTGGTATACCAAGTATGGTTCTACGAAGTGTGCGGAGACTGCGAAGACTTCTTGTGCATGAGGTTGGTGGTTAACACAAAACCTTTCAAGACAAGGTTCTTCCATTGGCAGCCAAAAGATGGAGATTTCAAGACTAGAAGGTTAAATGTCAACATATTCAACAAGAGTGCAGTAAATGTAAGTATCCTACGCAACTGAAAACTATACATGCACACTGTGTTTTATATTTCAGAAACTAGTAGCTATCTGGCATGAAAACAAAATGAGTTAACAAATATGCTGTAGAAAATCAAGCTATTATTAAACTTGTAGGTAACTGGTATGTTAATGGTATGAAGTTGAAAAATCGAAAAAAGAGTTGTCAAAAAATATGATTTGGAAACTAATATTCAATTGGTAGGATGGATCTAACTAGTATATAACTGGTATGAAGAGGAAAACTAAATTCATAAAGGGGTACGTAATTGGTATCCAATTGGTATGAAGATAAAACTGGAAGAAAATAGAAATATAGTAAATAACTGGTATGAAGATTAGTTGTTGAAAAAATGAAGTAATAAAATCTTACACATTTTATGCATCATTTAATGTAGCTCAAGTTGAGGAAGATTGAGGAAACAGAGGAGGACTTAAACAAGTTGCGTCTACATAACTACTTCCCTTATGTGGAACCCCATGAATTTGAGGAGATTTTTGGTGATGGGAATGCAAACCAGGGGACCAACAATGCAGAGCTGATAAATGAATTAAGGGGCTTAAAAGCCACAATCCAAAAAGGAGTTCAAGAAAGTAGATGAGAAGCTCGAGAACTTGACATAGCAAGTTAGGGAGATTAAAGAAATTCTGAGAAACAACAACTTGAGGAATGAACAACATGATGGAGTGGGAGTTTGAATCGAACGATTGATAATCCAGATTATGATGGAGATCAACTTGGAGATGAATTAACTAACAACATAGAAGAGGTAAAAATAATGTTAAAATACCAAAGTGTATATATGTGTGTGTGTGTGTGCACTCATACGTTGAAAAACATTGGGAATAAACTTGTGAGAAATTGGAATGTAACTGGTATGAATAGACAACAACAGGGAAAAAGTGGTAGGAAACTAATATTTAACTGGTATGAGGATAAAAAATGAAAAGAAAGAAAAAAGTGATTTGATTCATTAATTAACCATAACAAGAAGAAGCTAAGCAATCAAAAGAAGATGAAGAAACAACAAAGGAGAGAGGGGACACCACTGAAGCTACTAAAGAAAGTGATGGTAAAACCAATGAAATAAGAGATGGAGAGAAAGAAAACAAAGAACAAAGAAAAAAGGTCTCAATTGCAATAGAGGAGACAAATGATCAAACAACGGGGATTGAGAAGATTACTGATGAGGTTGAAGAGGAAGAAATTGAAGAAGAGGAGGTCAAAGAAGATGTGACAATGGCAGAGGTTGACACAAAAATGCACGAAGTGGGAGAGAAGGTAAAACCAATTGAAAAAACTATAATTATTAATTATCTAATCATTTATTTATGCATTAACCATCAGAACAAACAAAAATTATTGTAAACAGCATGAGGCTTATATGAAACTACCAAAATAGGAATCTCTTAGGAAACTGGTAAGATAAAAAAATGTGTTTGTTAAAAAATGGTATTAATTAGCTAAGAACAAAAAATTCATTAAACTATTAAGTATTTGGAATGTAACTAGTAGGAAAAACAAAACTTTATTAAAAAATGTTGCATGAATCTGCCAATGATAAAAAAATAGGAAACTAGTATCTAACTGATAGGAAACTGGTAGGAAGAACATAGAATGTTTCAAATGGTTGTTTTACTACGATGACAGGAAACAAATGAAGAAGAATAACAAAATATAATTGATTTACCATCAGATAATTCAACCGAAGAAAGACCACTCTTCTTACCAAGGAAAAGAAAAGCGCAAGCCCAGAAGGCACCTATGCGCTCTCGATGATTATGCTCTAATAGGCGAGGAAATAGAAGATGAAGAAACAGTTGAAAATTTCTTGGAGATCATAAATAGAGGGATATTTAAGAGGAAACACAAGTAAAAAAATATACAACTAAAGTCAACTGATACAATTATTTTCCAAAATCAAAAATTAACCAATTAATTTGTATCAATACTATGCATCAAGAAAGGGATATGGTATAAAAATGAAGCAATTCCTGAAATAGATTTCAATGTCACAACTATGACAAGTAAATCATTCTTTACAACACTGTTCAAAGAAGGAGCTAACATCAGTGATGAGGTAAAAGAATTATCTTCATTTTAAAAGTAATCATTATATTAATGAACAGTTATAAAAGAAAGTGGTATGAATATGCTATAAATAAGATTGGTTAGAAAGTGGTAGGAAACTAGTAGGTAACTGGTATGAAGAATTAGAATTTTTTTATTATTGAATGAATGTAGCTTTTTATAACAAAAAGCTAATTGAAAAGTTTTCTTTTAACATAGCACATTGATGTGACAACATACTACCTACAGAAAAAGGGTATGTACTGCCAAAGAATCAACTACAGCTTCACAATTGTGGATGTTGCTTTTGATTCAATGATAAAAGGAGTCAAGAAAATGATGGAAAAGAAAGACACTAATCAAAATTTGAGCAACAATATCAATAAATCTGATCTCATTTAAAAAAACATGATGGGTACAGGAGTAAAGTGAGGAAAGGAATGGTCCAAAGTGGATAATGTATTCATACCTATGCTGGTTGGAACCAACCACTAGATACTGGGGAGATTTGAGATACCATCTCGACAGCTCTACATTTATGACTCTTTCGGTAAGAGGCTGGAGAAAAATAAAACAAAAGAAGCCGCCGAACGACATGCTGCAGTTATACCATATTACTTGGACATATTTGGGATATTGAATGGAAGGGAAGGAATCCTGGAATGTGAAGCATACATGAGAGAGAATCCACTCGACCCACTCGAAATTACAATGGTCGAGAACTTGCCCCAACAAATTCTGGGGTATGTCCCAAAACACAACTCAATTCATTTGAACAAACATTTAGAAACACTAAAAAAACTTATTTACAAAAATAACAATTGCAGGGATTGTGAGATCTATGTTCTAAGCTTCATATAATATGTAATTGAGGAAAAACTGATATCGAAGGATCTTGACATCAATCTCCATAGACTATGGTTGGCTCTCACCTTATACAATTATGGTGCTGGATTGAGAGATCTCAACATTGAAAGTACCTAAAAAGCAAACCAACAAAATCAATGGAAGAAAAGGATGGAAATATGTTTCATTTTTAATTCTTGGTCATCCTTACTGGAACTATTTGTTCAGTTTTTTAATGATGAAGTAATTTTGAACTACTTAGTCTAGAATTATGAAAATTGATCATACTTTAATTGATCATTTTTTACATGAGATTACAATACCTATTCCAAAAAGTGCATGAAGAAACTGGTATGTAGCTGATATGGAGAAGGAACTGGCATGTAACTGGTATGAAAAAAAGGTATGAAGAAAGTAGTAGGTATCTAGTAGGAACGTGCTAGCTAGAATTTTTTTAATGAAAGATAATTGAAAAGGAATTGGAAAATATAATCATTTGTGGTAAAAATATAGTTTGAAGAATCTAGTATGTAACTGGTATGTAACTAGTATGAAGAAACTGAAAAGCAACTGTTAGGAAAAAAATGTGTGAAGAAACTAGTAAGTAACTGGTATGTAACTAGTATGAAGAAACTAGTAGGTAATTGGTATGAAGAAATCAAACAACCATAACTTAGCTGAAAAAGTAATCATTTGTGCTAAAATTATAGTTTAAAGAATCTATTATGTAACTGGTATGAAGAAACTAAATAGCAACTAGTAGGTAAATGGTATGAAAAAATCAAACAACCATAACTTGTATGAAAAAAATCAACAAATCAATTTCTTACAAATGATTTCACCAAAAAACACCAAAAAAATACAAAAGGATTCGAGTTCGAAAATGCAAAAATGGTTAAACTAGAATCGTAAATTATATGTTCATAACAACAAAAAAACAAAAAAATTACTTCGCCCTTGGACATGTTCTCCTGTTATGGCCACTAGCACAACAAGAACTACAATGTACACTGAACTGCCTTCTAGTCTCCCAAGCAACCCTAATTTGTTATTTCCTTGGCCTCCTAACCCTAGCAACGGAGACTGGAGGAAGAATTATTAGATTTGAAATATCTTGAGGAATGTCCCAATCATCTCTTGAAGGTATACAATACACAGTTTCCACATACATTGCAACCATCTTTTCTTTCGTGAAGTAAGAGGAACAATAATCAACTGAATCTAAATGGTTCTTCCGTATGACAACAAGCGCATGAGCACAAGGGGTCTCATCAACCCGAAACCTATTACAGGTACATGTACGCTGTTTCATGTCAACAACATAGTTAAAACCATTCCTCTTGACCAAAACTAGATGATTAGTAGATGATTGCACCTTAAATAACACAAAAAAATCAATCACCACCCAAAAATATTACAAAATGACAAAAAAAAAGACAATATGTAAAACATAAGCAGACAAACATACCTCCATTTTTACAGCCAAATCATACATTTTCATAATCCGTTTATGATACCTCTTCATGAGATCTGTTGTTGTTCTTTTGGTAATGTCTCTGTTAGTTTTAAAAAGCTTTTGCACCATATTTTGCAAGAAAGCACCAAGTGAAGAAATTAAGAGGCTCTTTGCTGCACTCACCATAGAATCCAGTGACTCCGCGTTGTTTGATGTCATTGCACTATACCTATTACGAGTTGAGTGTGGTCGGCTCCATTTCACCACACCAGCCCCAATCAAATATCCTGGAATCCCTTCATTTATATAAGCCAAAAGAACCATATTCCTTTCAAAATTATTGACTTTGTAAGAATAGGCTGCACGTTTAAATATCTTAGCCATCTCCGATGTGTTGCTTCTGTATTTAGTTTTTAGGTTTTGTAGTAACTAGTATGTGCAGATACCATGCATTACACCAAGGAAAACTTTATTGCAACATTTTCAAAACTAGGATGGTAATTTAAAACAACGACCATATCAGGTCTCTCACCAAAAGCACACCTAAATTGATGGAAAAACCATTTCCAAGACTCATCATTCTCTCCATCAACAATGGCAAAAACAAGAGGGAAAATCATCTCTGCAAAAAAGTTTTCATAAAAAATTATAACATAAAAAGGCATTAGAAAGCTAACTAGTAGCTAAATGGTAGGAAACTAGTATGAACTAGTTTAAAAACACAATTTGGTATCTATCTGGTAGGAAACTGGTATATATAAAATATCCAAATAATCAAGAGAAAAAAGTTGCTTAATATACATAAAACTTTTGGAAAACTTCCATGTATGATATAATTTTAACAAATTTAATTGATTAAAAAAGCTCTAAGAACAAAAACATAAAAAATAGACAAAGAAATATATTACATGACACATCATATGCACAAGTACATAAGAGCGTGTCATTGTAACAAGTCTTCAAAAATGTCGCATCGATGATGACAACGGGCCTGCAATACTTCCACCCTTGAATACGTGCATTCAATGCCATGAAAAAATACTTTAACCTACCTCCATCCATCACGATGTTAAAAATAGAATCAGGATTAGTTTTTGTAATCATATACATCATACCAGGCAAAGTGCTATAAGATTCATGTGGAGTGCCTCTGATAAACTTAAGCGCTTCTTCCCTAGCACGCTATGCTTTTTGATAGTTTATGTCTACGCCCAGTTGATCCCTAACATCACTAACAATATCTATAGGATTATAAACAATCTTCTCACTCAAATATTTATTCTTAATATATTTGGCAATTATAGTTCTCGTTGCCTACCTCTTACCACTATTTCGAAGGCCAACATTGCAAGAGTGATCCCCACAATTCCACCTAACAATAAAATTACCATTGGATTTGTGCTTTGATGATCTAAAAATCAAAGAGCAGTTTGGATTAATGCAATTGAGGTAATACTGCTTCTCACATGATTTCTGAAATTTGAATTGAAAGTTATTCTTTATAGCATAAAAACTCATCGCATCTTTCAAGACTGATTTGTCCTTAAAAACATGTTTCACCTTCACAATATCAATCGTAGATTCAAAAATCTCTACATCATTAACATCTTCATCAATGGAATCTTGCTCAACCAAGTAGTTAATCCCACCCATTGCGATGTTTGTGATATTCTCAGTGTAGTATTCATGTTCGTCACACAAATCAGGTAAACAATTTGAACTCGAAGGAGAAACATCAACATCCATCCCATTCTCAATTATATCAACTTCAATCATTGCAAACTCATGTTCTGTATCTACCTCATGTATTAAAAAAGAGCAAAACATGATCAAAGGTAATACCAGTTAGAGCAAAATTAGAGCAAAGTACAAATATGAATGAAGTTAATACTAGTTACAGCAAAAATACAAGCTAAATACTAGTTAAATACAAGTTAACTACCATATTATAACAAGTTATATAAAACTATAAAGTAAATACTAGTTAGATACTAGTTACCTGCCAGATTTTAACTATATGCATAAAACTACAAACCTAATACTAGTTAGATACTAATTACCTATCAGATTCCAAATAGATGCATAAACTACAAATCTAATACCAGTTAGATAATAGTTACCTACCACATTCTAACTAGATGCATAAAACTATAAAAAGCTAATACCAGTTAAAAATCGATTACCTACCAGATTCTAACAATATGCATAAAATTACAAAAGCTAATATAGCTAGATATCAGTTTCCTACAAAGATTATAACAAAATGCAAAAAATTACAAAACTAATGCTAGTTAAATACCAGATTCTAACAAAAATTAAGAAAACTACAACCTAAAAAACCAGTTAGATACCAGTTACCTATCAGATTCTACCTGACTACATTACTAAAGTATCAACGAAAATGTAGAAATAGAGAAAAAAGCATAAATTACCTTCAGCAGTAGCAGGAACAATATGAAATTTACTGATAAACAAAGGATAATCAATCAAATTAACACTTATTGCTTTACATGAGATGAAGAACTGGAAAAAAAATCAATGTTGATCTCCATATCAAGATTTGAAGCAGAAACTTGAAATTTAATTTTCAGATCTTCAACTCGATCATCTATCATCAAACTTTCAAACATAAGTTTTTTGAAATCATCAAAACTAAATGAATTCAAAATAGAAACTCCTTTGTAATGAACGAATTTCAGATTGTCAGTCCAAGTTCTAAAGCAATACAATAAAACAGGAAATTGATCCATGCTATAGAGTGAAAAAAGGAAAATCAATATCAGATGCACAAAAACAGAGAGCTAACCTAAACAGAATTCAAAATTGAAACAAAAAACTTGAAAGAAAGCTAGAAAACTGAAATTATGCATAGAATTTAAGAATAGAAGAGAGTAGAGATTTGGAAAACATTGATCTAGAGAACAACAGAGAGAATCGAAACAATGCAAAGAGGATTTGGTGGAGAGAAACGCGCGATACAAAAAAAGGAAGCAAGTGAAACTTCATAAAAACAGTTTATTAATAGAAAGTATAGAGTGAAAAATGAAACTTAAAATGGTTATACAATGCAAAGAATCAGTTGGAGGGTATTTTTGTAAATAAGTTTCACAAACCCTACATTTTTTACAATTTCTCATAAATGAGAATTTTTGAGTTGGTTTAACTGCGTATTACTCGGGACAGATATAATATGAGCTGCATAACCCGCATATGTTCATGATTGAACTATCAGGTCCATTCTGAATTCGCATACGCTTAATCAGTGGCCAAACAACCTCCTTTGCATCTTCTTAAATCACCATCTCCGATTAGGTCATCTATGTGTTCTGGAAAACTCCACCTTCGTAATTGACGCAACTAGGTTTACCAGAATCATCCTACTTGTTGAATTCTGGTGTTGGATTTCAATAATTAATATTTTTGGAGTTTGATCCATATCCAACTTAGGTTCTATGTAGTCCTGTTGCTTTTCTTTGGAGATTTCGCTGAATAAGGTTTATTAGAATTATGTGTTGTAAATAAGTTGGGCGTTATTATGTAAATAAGCTTTATAGCCATTGTAATTAGTTATATTTAATTAGGGACATAAAAGCATTTTTACATCTAAAGTTGTCAGTCTATTAGAGGTAATATAGCTGAAAACTATTCAGCTTCAATTATCTTTTCTTTTTCTTTCAATCTCTGTAAACGATTTCATTCTCTAATCAATGAAAGTTCTTCTTTGTTCTAAACTTGTTCACTTAGTTTCTTTGTTACTTTTGATTTCTGATGTTGAGATGGTATCAGAGCTAGCAGTAATGAAGAGTGTATAAAGGAAATAAAAGGTTATCTTGATAAACGTTTTAGTATTAAAGATTTAGAGAAATTAAAGTATATATTAGGACTTGAGATTGCTAGAAGTAGTAAATGCATTTTCATTAATCAAAGAAAATATGCTTTAGAACTTTTGGCTGATTATGGTTTTTTGGAACGCAAAGCTGCTAATACACCTATTACAACAGAAAAAATTGATCATATGAAAACATAATTGTTACAGGATAATACAGATTATAGAAAACTCATAGGAAAGCTTTTGTATTTATCAAATACTAGGTCAGACATTAGTTATGTTGTTCAAAAGCTATCGCAGTTCTTAGATAGACCACATGAATCACATTTGACTGCTGCACATAGTATTTTAAGGTATCTTAAAGGCCAACAAGCAAAACGTGTATTTAATTCTACAAATTGTGATATTAAGTTGAAAGTATTTAGTGATTCGGATTGGGTAAACTTCTTGGAGACAAGAAAGTCAATTACAAGGTATTGTGTTTTTCTTGGTGATTCACTTGTGTCATGGAGATCAAAGAAGTAATATACTATGTATGTATGTATGTATATACATATACATATATACATACATACATACATACATATATATA
>CATIWQ010572365.1:0-23885 GCA_949673415.1 Euphorbia schlechtendalii
TTATAATTCTTGTTTTGTGATTGGTTAATAATATTGTAATAAAATCTAATAGATAGATTTGTGATGCTTTAAAATACCTTCTCAAGCATTGTAGAATCATCATACTTAATATTTCAGTTTCAACATGCATTTTAAGTGATACAAATGCACTCAAAATGTTTTCAAAGTCAACAAAATTACACAGTAAGCTTATATCTGCTCACGTTAAAAAAAACTAAACCATGAATTTTTTATTTCTGTATTTAATGACACAATCGAAAAAATAATGTTTCTCCCATCCCATTTTATTTCAAATAATTAGTATTGTCAAGTATTTTATCAGTCGCTAAACAAAAAATTTATAAGCAATCACAAAATGTCAATACGATTTTAGTATATATTTTCTTCTCGGAAATTTCCGCCGAATGGCTGCTATTTGATATGGCAGCTGGGATATTTTACTCATACTAGCTATCAGTTTGACTAGATTTATTTCTAAGTATAAAATATTATTCAGTTTTCTTCAATGACAAAGATTTGACTGAAAAAGTCTCAAATTGGAATAATATTTAATTAGTTGGACTACACATCAATGCCTCAACTACTACAGATGAACAGAATAATGAATAAAAGCAGCTTATTTTCCGCGCAGTCTCATATTATATTACTAATAGTAAGCAGCCGCCGGTCAGAATCAACATCTTGTTTTAATATACAAAACCTTCCGGTAAAAGTGGATCACTTGATCTTCTCAATATCACGTATCAAAATTTGGTTAGTTTTATTTTTTAAAAATGCAATTTTTTTATTTATCTTTCTCTAACTAAAAGTTGACGCATGACATTGAATATGCAAACTGATACATTTTTACCAAGTTGAGGTGGTTGGTTGAAACTTTTAAAAGTTCAAAGTATCATTAAACTTTTATTATCAAATTGAAGGGTCATCGAAATAAAAATTCACAAGACATTTTCAGCACACTTATATAATAAAACGAATAGATTTTTCTAAAAGATTTAAAGAAACCACTATTTAATTTTTGGTTATTCTCTTTCTACTTTATAAACGTATTATTTAGATCAATTCCGATATTTATCAAATAGATTCGTTGAGCAGTTAGAAAACAAAACATTATTTAGATTCAACTAACTATGATTGACATTATGTCTAATTATAATATATGATGATGAAATGAAATCTTATTGATTAATTGATTTTTTACAACATGATGCATTGATATTAATACATATTAACTAATACGAGATTTTCTTGTTTGAATTGTGCTAAAAAAACACATTGTTACAGACATATTGTGAAAAGATTAGGATGAAAAAATTTGTAAATATTTCACTGAGACATCTCTAATAAACCAACAAAAGCAAGATTGTTTAAACTTGAGCTTTGTAATAGCAAAAGCCAAATCAATTTCTCTTTTAGTGTTTGTTTGCACTTTGCACTAATTTGCGATCACCCATTTGAATGATTTTACTTTTTTTTTTTCATTATGATATCTTCTGCCAAATAGTTTAAAACTTTATAACAACAAACGATAGAGTTGTAGTTTTTCTTATCTGATGTACATATACAAAGAGGAAGTTCCGAACAATATTTTTCAATGAAGGTACTTATCTTTTATTACAAGAAAATATAATATAGTACCATCTAAAGTTGTCAAGACGTGTAATTAAAAGTCCTCGGACACTGTTTTTCCTTCCTTTTGGTATCATTGTGTGACTTTGTTTGTTTGTGTTGGTTTTTTTTGTAACAGTTACAATCATGCCCGTTCCTACATTTTGAGCCGGGTGAAAAAAAAAACCATAAAGAGCCCTCAATTTAAAAAAAATATAATAAAATTTTACAATTGAAAAGGTAATGAATAAACCTATAACTTTTAACTTGATTTTATTAAAGATATATGACAATTATTGCATGTTGAATTAATGTTTATCATTATGAACCTCTTTCCGTTATAGGTCCTAGGCAATCTTCCCTGATGTCCTCTACCAAAAACGATCATGTTTAGAAGTGTTTTCATTAAGATAACCTTTTTCGAGGTTTAGTAACTTTTAAGGGTTTTCACTCCTTCAACTATTTGAAGAGAGATGCCAAAATTTTTCTCCTATTTGGTCTATACTTTATTGGTTGATGTTGTTTTTAACTTCAGTACCTTATTTTATTAATTTGAACGTCATTCTTTGAGAGAAAAGTGCAAAATATATAAAACGAGCTACAATAAATAAATAGTGATTGTATACTTAAAAATGAAATTCTCCAAGGACAGTGTTTCAATACCATGCAAATTTGGCTACCTAGTCAAACTAGTACACACAAAAAGTAAATGTTGGTTGCTAATAATTCATAATTTGAGGTCTGAAGTGAGAGAAAGGAATTCTATTATTAGAATTTTGAATAATTGTTTATCCTGAGTTTTAATAAATCAACTGGTTTGATGAAAAAAAAAAAAAAACTAATAACAACGATATATTTCGACAATATGGAAATAATCATCAGTAATAATTAAATATACAGGTGTTTTTCAAAAAAAATAATTAAATATACAAGTTTGAACCCACAAGATGTAACTCAGTTAGTAACGCAGGTTTAGTAAATTGGAAGAAAACAAATCGAATCCTTAAATATATTTGTTAGGAAAGGTGAAGATTATTAAGTTCCGAGCAACAATATTTCAATTACTTGTAAATATTATTGAAAAAATTATACAGGTTTGAACGAGTAACTAAATAATATATCGAATCCTTTTCTTTTTTTAAAAGGCATGAATAATTGCAACTTAAAATCAACATAATGGTCAGTAGTCGCTTTGCACGTTGTTTTTCAAACTTTTCAAATCGCGCACTAATTTTATATAAAACAATGCAAGATAAGTGTGCAAAATCCAATTGTCATACGATTATGAGTAAAATTTAAAAGGATAGACTTGTAATTTAACACTCTAGATATTATAGTTTGATGTTTGATTAAATCTACAGCCATGTACAAATATAATAAAAATACGTGAAATGTTAAAGAATATGGTTGCAAATCTGTATCCCTTTTCCTCAAAAATCTGCAGCCATGTCCAAATATTTAAAAAAAAGAACTTGAAATGTTCAAGAATTTTGTATGCATACTGATTAGGTTTTTTATGGTGATTTTTTTCATTTCAAATATAAATTAAAATTTTCTTTTATGCTAAGTAAATGTTATTTTTTACACTATCATCGCTTGATTAAATTACACCATTAATCAAATGGTAAGGTAACTTTTACTTTGTGAAATCAAAGTCACAATAACTTTCACCCAGATGAATATTATAAAATTTAGATCAGAACCATTGAAAAATACATGTAAATATGAATTAAATGGAAAAAAAAATACATGCTAATTTTGGGAAACAAAATAAATGAAAAAAGTAAGTAGAAGAGAAAAATGTCAATAGAGAACATGGGCTTGTTATTTGAATTGGGCCGAAATAACCATATGTTGAAGCCCAAAAGACCATTGGGTATTTTTCAACGGTTCAAATATAAATGCAAAAGCTAGCACATGATTCAACTATTAACGGCCGAATCCCGCTAATAATCGCAAAACAAATGGTTTCACTGCGTTTCCCGTTCTTGTTTTCTCAGCCCAAAAACCTCCGCACCGCCAATTCCAATGCCCCCACCTCCCGCCCCTTCTCTTCCACCGCTGTTGTGGCATGTGCCGTGGCAGCCGGTGCCGCTACATTTGCCGGCATTGGTGCTACTCAGAAACCCACCAATTCTATACATCCATTTGTCGAACAAGCTCTGAATTTGCTCATCCCCAATCACTCCTTGCTACCATGGGGTTCACTCTCTCTAGCTGACGCTTCACCTCCTGTTGTGGAGTCTAAAACCGGTGCAACATTTCCTTCTGTTATTCTCGAATCCCGGCGACTTTTGGGAATTGGATTGAGGAAAAAGAGTGTGTTGGGATTGAAGAACATTGATGTCTATGCATTTGGTAATTCCATTTTTCCTTTCCTTTTCATTTTTTTTTATTTATGCATTCCAATTTATTTTTTCTTTTTGATCTGTTTTGTTTCATCGAATTGAAGCATTTTCCAACTTCAAAGCTACCGATTTTGCCCTCGATTTGGTAGCTGGGAACAATCAAAATTGCTACAAAAATCAATTTACTGATATGACATGTTGTCTTCAAACTGATACTAGACTTCAATTTATGAAGCTATTGGGTCAATGCTACCTGTGAGAAATAGTTAGCTAATTAGAATACGATTGATAGTTTAATATTTGTGAATTGTGATTGAGTCCTATCATGCATCAAGATGCTATTACTGGCATGGGATTCTATGCTATCGAATGATAACTAATCAACATGACATTCATTCTTACATGCTTGAATTTAGAGTTCTTGCAGTAAAATCATTTATGTCCCTCATTGCAGATGTGTGCCAAATAAAACGAAGCTTAAACTGCAAGTACAATGAGTCGCCTTTTGGTACACATCTGCAAGGAGGAACATATGATCTAATAAAGAAAACTCAGTTGTAACAAGTAATTACTCAAGTCTGAAATAACTGCACTGTTATGGCTCTTTATGGTATTACTTATTAGGGTCTATGTCATAATATGAATAGTTAATTGTCCAGTTGATACATTAGTGTTCCTTTTATAGGTGTTTATGCTGACGATAATGAAGTGAGAAAGGCTTTGGGTGAGAAATATGGAAAGTTGGGCATCTCTGAAGAGAAGAAAAGCCAAGTTTTAGGAGATGTGTTGATGGAAGGGGATATTCCAATGACAGTTAGACTCCAGATAGTGTATAGTAAACTGAGTATTCGTTCTGTGCGAAATGCCTTTGAAGAATCTGTTGGAAGCAGGCTTCAAAAGTTTGCAGGCCCTGACTACAAGGAATTGCTTCAGAGGTTAACTGCTTTCTCCACCTGCAATTCTCTTAATATACCCCATATATCTACAAGTTGTCAACATATTGACTATTGAGTTCATTTCAATTTTAGAAGTCTTAAAGGATCGTTTACACCTGTATTCATCTGATTGCCAACTCGTGTGTAGGTTCACTACATTGTTCAAGGATGAGTATAAAATACCTCGAGGCTCAACGATAGAGCTTTCAAGGGAACAAGGATATGTGCTTCGGACTACAAGTGAGAACCATTATCTGTTGTTATGTTATATGCTTAATTTCAGCTATACCGGCTTCGGTGATTCTACAGAAGTAAATCAGTTTTGTTTTTAAGAGTTTTCTACAGTATCTGCTTAATAAATAGATGATAATGACATTTTTTGGATTTTGGAAATATAGTGTGCTAATGAATAATTGTGATGCCACATACTTGTGCCTGAAATGATATGTTGTATTCATGTTCAACACTTGAGATTCAATCGTTAAGTTAATATTACAACTATTGCATTTACTTAAACATTCCGATTTCAACTTCTGTGGAGGATAAGTAGCAAGTGTAGCTCATGTGGAGTAAATATCAATTTAATGAACAAATGGGTCCAATTGCAATTTTGTAGTATCATTGGTGTTGTTCATTCTGTTTTTTTTTTTTTTCAATTTCTGTAGTTGATGGAAAGGAGGTGGGAAATATCCAAAGCAAAGCCCTGTGTCGATCAGTGCTGGATTTGTACATTGGAGAAGATCCATTTGATAGAAAGGCAAAAGAAGCGATAGAAAGCGCGCTGGTTTCACTGTTGGAGAAGTGAGTAAATATTTATTGTACACGTAGAAAATGCTGGCTTATGTCTGGATATTCTCCCCTGCTATGATCCGTAATCAGTTACTTTGGTGTCTAATGAGTCTAAATAAGAGATAATATCCGAGGAATGTGACACGACGACGTTTATTCTGTCGTATCAAAATAAAGATAAAGGCCCGGCATACACTTTTTTTTATCATCTTTAATTTTATGGTATTCGCATATTACTCGTGACCTGCTATTCCCAGAAATTGGCTGGATGTTCTTATGCTGAAGTGTTGGTTACAATGGTACCTAATGTGCCTGAACTTTTAAGGTAATTTTTACTACAGGTCAAGGATGATCTAAATTTGAGATTGAGTTTTAATTGTTTATGGGGTCGACAGTGGAATCAAATCTTAGACTTGTATGGATGATTAAGGTTGGTTGAAATTTACAAATATATAAGAGTTGAAATTTAGAGAATCCTATTCCTTGCTAAATTTAATTTTAAATTTTACGAAAAAAGTAGGTTGAATGTATCATTAGGTGCCTCAAGTAGTCCTCAAAAACTTGTTGCCTCAAGTTGACCTCGTAGTCACCTCAACTTATAAAATGCACTCCTTTACTTCCTGAGCGTCATATGTCAAACTGATTGGAGAGATAAATCAAAAAATGATATTTTTGAAAAGTCAAAACAATAAGAATTTGACACATTGCGTTGAGTAGTTATTCGGTGCACTTTTTGAAAGATGAAGGAGCTACGAGATCATTCCCAAAATTCAAGGAGGTAAAACATTTTTTGAGAAAATTTGAAGCGCCTCCTAATGCATTAAATCAAAATAAAATATAGGTCACTGATACAGTGTAGACTACAGGTATGGACAGAAAAATTGGGCCGCTCATGGTTATGGGCTGACTTTATATGACCCTCTATGAGTCCAATTTCTGAAATTTTTACATAAATTGTCAAATTCGTCCCAAATGTATGTATAATCTTTTTGAAAAATATATATTTTTACAAATATAATTAGTTCTTAGTAAACTTATAACTAGATATGAGCCTGGTTTAATATTGGTTTTATAATCCAACACTAAATTTGCATAAAGGAAGAATGTTAGATGGGTCAAGCTTGGGATGATAACAGATCCTGGACTCAGTTAAAATCTGAAGATTCATATCCGATATTTAGGATATGTATCTTATTTTTATAAATCCATTAGATCCGGGTCTAAGAAAAAGAATACGCATTCGATACTAGATTAGGTAGTGGGATCCGGATCTGGACTCGGATACATAATTGAAGATTAATTGTACATTTTTATTTATTATTTCTCTCGAACTTACTGGATAATTAATATAATTTTACATCCACATAAGTCCAATTGCATGAACATAAATAAATGAACCACGTAGATTATTTGAAATAAGGTGAAAGTACATTTATGAAAGCTGAAACTAAGAATTATATGTTAATTACATAGATCCGTTTATATATCCGGATTTGTGGGATTCGTTGGATCTGGATTCTAAAATTATAGATCCAACAAATCTAGATTTAATACATTCAAACGGATTCGGACCGGGTCCAAGCTGGATCTAATCTGAATCCGTCCTGTTACCATCTCAAGCAAAATTTTGTTATACTGTTAATTTAGAGACTAGTCATCTATACCGCCCATTCGAAGCTCCCTATGAATGAAGATATGATAAGCATTATGTACTTTGTTAAGGCCCGGTGCAAAGTCACCCATCTATTTATAGTCTTATAAGCATGACCAAAACTATACAAATGTCTGTGCTCATCATACTACACTGGGTTGTGGAGTACAATGTATCTATCTATTAATTCAAAATTTATAAATCACCTGTAAACATTGGTTTGAGATTTTTAAGTGGGTCCAAAATAGGTTTAAGTTGTTCAAAGTATATATTTTACATTTTTATTGTAATATTTACATCAAAATTTAATTAGAGATTAGTTGATTTGAAATAAAATACAAACCACTTGTTGGTTAATATTTTTTTTCCCATGCATTCGTAATATGTAAAGGATTAACAGTTCTAACTCGATTATCTAATCAGAAGTTGATAAAATCTCAATCTGCATAACATTGTAATGCAATTATAAGTAAAATGTGGAATTGATCTCTCACCATATAACGTTATAACATATGATCAAAAGTAAGACAGTAGTAAGAACTGAAATGGGCATGAATTAGGGATGGATTAACAAGAAATTGGTTGAGACTTGAAGAGTTAAAGGTGTAGGCGTAGGTTAGGTGTCACAAATGGCATTAATTGAAGTTAAAAGAAGCTGATTAAATGAGATTTGGAGTTATTATATAGATATAAACAAGCAAACAAATAACAGCTGCTCCTTCAAATGCCCGCTACTCCCTCTTACGAGACTTCAATTAATTTGGTTTATTTTACCCGATCTGTTTCCCTTCTTGCTTTTTTACGCCTTTCTATTCTCGCCATTTGATTCATGCTTGAGAACGACCATGCTCCTTTCTTTCTTTTTGCAAATATGCCAGTTATTTATTGTACCTTTTTAATAACTCTGTAACCCGCAATCTTCTTCACTGATTCTGCCAAAATACATTTTTTAAGTGTCCATTCAAGTATATATTTTGATTAAAATCAACAAAAATTTATTATAATAATAAAAAGATTGATTAATCCTTTTTTATTTTATGATAAATATTTTTTCTTTGTAAAATTACAACTTATGCATTCATCCACACTTACTCTCTATCATAGTTAATAGGCCTAATACGTCGACACCCCTTTAAAGTTGGCTCAGAAAATCGGATGCCACCCTCAACTTTCAAAAGGATCAGCTACCCCCTTAACTTGGCAAAAATGCACCAGTTAGCCCCCTCAACGCCACGTGTCAGAATCTGGTTGGTTTGACTTTTCTAAGATGTCATTTTTATAATTTTTCTCTCTCTAACCAGAGGTTGACACGGGACATTGAAATGGCAAACTGGTACATTTTTTTCAAGTTGGGGGGGGGGGGGTAACTGGTCATTTTGAAAGTTGAGGGTGACATTTGATTTCCTGAGCCGACTTTAAGAGGGTATTGATGCATTTGGCGTAGTTAATATTAGAGTAAATTAAGAACAGAATGATGAAAATGCATTCATGATAAATTTGAGAATTAAAAAAAACTCAAAATAAAATGCTAAGCCACTTTAAAAGGCTTTAAAGGGAATACAAATACCTCCCAATTCGTGTTATGCAATATTTGTTAATTGGCAGACAAAAAATTACTATAAAACAAAAGTTAAAGCTCTCAAGTAAACGAAATAAGTTTAAATCATATTTCATGGTCGTATAATAGCATGGATATGAATTGCATATTTAACTTTATTTAATTTCTTTCTGTTTATCGGTTCACCGGTACTTTACATCAGTTACATGATCCGAACCAGCTGAAGCATATCATTGGAGTACTAAAATATTGTTTTAACTCCAAAGTCCATCAGCCGAGCCGAGTATTAAGCCAAGAATAGCGCTTCAACACGCGCTCTTCCACGTGCAACAACAGTTAATAACTTCATACAACTAAGAGACTGACGACAACTACAAAAAAAAGGTTAGGGGTGAAACAGTAAAACCAAATTAAAATAAATCATTTAATTTTTATAATTAAAAAAACAAAAAAGGGGAAGATGGCTGGCGGAAAGGGAAGGAGGGTGTAAAAATGCGCATATATAACCACCCTCCGCTGAATGCAGCCCCCACTCTCCCGGTTTTAACTCTCTACAGCAAATATTCAGAGCCCACTGTGGGACTCTCTCCATTGTAAGTTGTAACCCACACAACAGTTAAATATTTCAATTCCATAGTGTAATTCACTAGTGTGTGCATTTGTGCTGCCATTAATGCTGCTCAGCTAGAAAGCGTGATTCTCTCAATCTTTTACTCTTTTCACCGTTATATTTTATATAAACTCTTTCCATTTCAAAGCAGTTACAGCGACGCCTCTGTTGCTGTTTTGGAGTTTTCTAAAATGGATTTTAGTAAAGTGACTCTCGAGATCTTTTCGAAGCTCGAGCACAAGTGGCTTTCTCACTGTGAAAACGCTAAGAAAACGCGACTTCTCTGTATTGACGGCGGTGGAACTACCGGCATTGTTGCCGGTGCTGCTCTTATCCATCTTGAAGATCAGATCCGTCTCAAAATTGGTGATCCGCAAGTTCGTATCGCTGATTTCTTTGATATCGTTGTCGGCACTGGCATCGGTGCTCTCCTTGCCGCTATGCTTACTGCTGATGACGGCTCTGGCCGTCCTCTCTTCACTGCTAAAGATGCAGTCGCATTTCTTTCTCAGAAAAATTCCGATCTCTTTAAGGTCAAGTTCACTGGATACCTCCGACGACGCAGAAGAATTTCCGGTGAAAGCATGGAGATGATTTTGAAAGAAGCACTGCGACGCAATGACGGAAAGATCTTGACCTTGAGTGACACTTGCAAGCCTCTCCTCATTCCGTGCTTTGATCTCAATAGCTTGGCTCCTTTCGTTTTCTCTAAAGCCGACGCCTCTGAGTCACCGAGTTTTAATTTCGATCTCTGGAAAGTCTGCCGCGCAACGCTGGCCACTCCGAGCCTGTTGAAGCCTTTTAATCTGACATCTGTTGATGGAAAAACTTCTTGCTGCGGTATCGATGGTGGCCTGGTGATGAACAACCCGACGGCGGCAGCGGTTACGCATGTGCTCCACAACAAGAGAGATTTTCCGTCGGTTAATGGGGTAGAGGATCTATTGGTTCTTTCCTTAGGTAATGGCCCATCCAGTGGATCTTTAAATAAGAGGAATCTCCGCCACAAAGGAGAATGCTCAACATCGTCCGTGGTTAATATTGTGCTTGACGGAGTTTCAGAGACTGTGGACCAGATGATGGGGAACGCTTTCTGCTGGAACCGCACAGATTACGTCAGAATCCAGGTGCAGTATTTGTTAATTGCATTTTTACTGTTTAGCTTCTAGGAAAAAGGTCATAAAATCAATGTAAATTTCTCATAGCCAGCGGGAACAGTTTCTAATAAATTTAGCATTTCCATTTTTTATGTTAAGGCCGTAATTTTCGCTTTGATGTGATTATATGTTGGGAAGGAATTGTCATGTACCATTACCAAATGGAGAATTTTCTTTTTTATGTGTCCTCGATTTCATCATAGTCAGCCAAACAGGGTTTATAGACGTGGGTTTTGGAGCCGTAATTAACGGAGTCAACTACTTTGCAGGCAAATGGATTGACGAGTGATGTAGTGGTGGGGCCGACAGTAGAAGACGAAGTGCTGAAAGAGAGAGGAGTTGCGTCGTTACCGTTTGGCGGGAAGCGGTTGTTGATGGAGACGAACGGAGAAAGAATTGAGAACTTTGTACTGCGCCTTGTTGCATCAGGAAAAAGTAGCTTGCCAACTAGTCCCTGCAAAGATTCCGCCGTCAGTCTTATAGCCAACGGCTGTTAACCAGTTGTTACTGTCACTACTTCTTCCTCTTTTGTAACCCACCTCAGGTTACCTCTACTATCTATCTGTAACTGGAGTTAAATCGATATAGTACTCCAACCTATTAATTAGTAATTGTTTAGACTTTAGACAATTTTATCGCTATGTGTGGTTAGCTGTTCCTTTGACCCGTATCAAAAATAAATTCAATAGTTATAACTAATAAAAAAAAGTTTATTAAAGTAAAGCAAATGATAAGTATTTTTTGTTACAATAAACCAATCATATTTTAATGATATGAACATATGCTTTTGTCTTGCATGTTTCAACTAACTGTCAGCTGCTATTAACCAAAAAAATAATGTTTCGTTGTAATGAGAAACTGCCTGTTTTTAAGAGGCTTAAATATCGTGAGTTACTGGTCATGGAATAGTTTTTAATTTTCATGTAAATCACTGAATTGCATTTCGTATATTTGGCCTTCAATGAATAAATTTCACAAGTAATTCAGAACACTTATTACTTAGGATGAGAAAATGATTAAATTTGAAATTCTTAAATTAAAATCTAAGGACATGACTTGAGTAAATCCTTCTAAATGAAATTCAGAATCCACAATCTTAAACAACAAAACCAATAACATACGATTCAATTCCACATTTTGAACTATGTCATCTCAATCAATATTTGAAATTATCTATATGAAGTGAGAACGATACATTGTATTTTGAAGAATCCTGAACCCGTTTGTTTACTTAATAAAAAGATAACTTTTGTCATTTCAACTGAAAATAGATTATTAAAAAATATCAGGTTTCTTTAGTTACTGATTAAACTTAATCGAATATTCATTTAACATTTTTACGATGGATTGGAAATTTTAGTGATTCATAATAATCCTTTATGAAACATATATTAAACTCTTATTATCTCACAAAAATAAAGCGATATAAAGTAAAATCAATAGGTATATTCATTTATAAAAGGTTAAAAAGATGACGATTATTTTGCAATGATAGTTGTTCATTTATGAATTTATAAAAAATAATATTTCATTTGAAGTATAATTTATGATAATATTTCAATTTGGCTGGAAGTGAGATCAATCTCTTTAATTGCAAGTGAATAAATTGAAAGAATAAAAATATATTCAAATTGGTTTGTTGGTAAGATAGAAGACACGATCGGATCATGTACATCACAACAGGCACCCCATAAGTACCATTTTATTGCTATTTATTAAACAAATATTCATGAATTGCTACTAATTGATTTGACTAAACGCATATTTACCCCAAAATTTGGCAGTTGATTTTTTAAAAATTTCTCTCAACCTTCTAAATTTAGTAAAAATGAATCGTTTTACCCTTGAGCTTAGTAAAAATGTATCATTTTATCCCTTAAGTGTCACTTATCAGCTTTTGATCGGGTAAAAAAAAACATCTTTGAAAAGTCAAACTAAATAAAACCTTACAAGTGACATTCAAGGGGCAAACTGATACATTTTTACCAAGTTTAGCAGGTAAGTTAATACAATTCTACTAACTTTAGAGGGCTGAGAGAAATTTTTAAAAATTTAGGAAAGTAATAGATTTTTTATACCAATTATAGAGAGGTAAATACGTATTCAGCTTATTGATTTTAATCTCAATTAACACATCCAGAGAGTTCTAAATTTAGAATTTTTACAAGATTTTGTCTATTTTTTTTCTAATTAAAAAGGAAGTGATCCGCTTGGGGCTCATTGCACAAAAGTTACAAGTAGGAGAAGTCAAATAATTAATTGCCTGAAGTGGGAAACCCAAAATGTTCCCCCAAAAAGTAAAACACATGACACCACTACAGTTATCAAAAGAAAAAGCCTAAATCAATAAATCAAAACCTACGCCCCTCATTGCTACAAAGTTTATGCAAATATATTTTTAAATTCATTTCCTATCTTTATCCGCACTACATTTAAACTGAGAATAGTAAATTTATTTAGTGACTGAAAAAGTTTGCTACACTAGAATCTCCTTTTTATATTTTACAATATATCATAGCTTAGCATAGCGTGACAAAATCAAGGTTATTAGTAATAAAAAATATTTAGTATGCTGCATTTATTTGTGAAAATTATCTAATTCAATTCAAGTACCTCAAAAAGTGAAATTCATGTTTGCATATGCAAGGAGACTTTAACAATGTAAGATATTCAACATTTTTCATTTCAGGTTGGTATAAGTTTTAGTATGTTTGATGCATAAACTGAAAAGACCTCCAATTTTTTTAATAGTCATATTAATATTTTTTTAGTTTAATATTGTATTAGTTATATGAAAGATTAATTGATGATGAATTTATAGGTTTATAAATAATAAAACGTGTATTTTAGTGTAACATTGCTTCTTGTTTTTTTTGTTTTCATTTAAAAAGTTAAAGGAGCCGATAAGGGATGGAAAATGGGTTTAATGGGGTGGGTAATGCAATTCGTATCTCCCTATTCATTAAGGTTTTGGGGATAAAATATTTTTCATATCCATATCCATTAAGGATTCGGGGATAGTTTTTCCCCTATTTCTTTATCAAGGATTTTCCATCGGGTAACGGGGTTCCCCATTCCCCCACTAAAATGAAAAATATGTAAATATTTTCAGAGTTCTATGTAATAAAAACTTTGAATCATTACTTAAAAAATTTAACTAATCAAATTGTTTCAATGTGTAATGCTAAATTTAAAGTCTTAATATATATTTATAAAAATCTATCACATTACATAATAAATCATAAGAAAATAAACATCAAACTCAAGATACAATGTTCAACATTCAAAATAAAAATATAGATAAAAACATCAATTTAATTCAATTTTACATTATTCTTCCATTTGTATACAAATGCTTTAGAGTTACAAGGTAGTAAAACTATAAAAAAGGTTTTGGTTTAAGCCCATAATATCCATATGTTATATAATATAAACTTAATTTTATAAAATATAGAAAATATTTGGAGGTTTCAGGAATACTTTGAAGAATATTTGGAGATTTTCCAATGAAGGTCTATCGGAGTTGGTTCGAGGATTTACCGGACTGGAAAATGCATTCCCCATCTTCATATCCATTAAGGTTTCGAGTACAAAAAAATTATCCACTTCCTACCTATGTAGAATTCTTATAAGGAAATCTCCATTCATATTGGAGCAATTCTTCATCGGAGTCTGAGATTGCTAGCCCCTTTTTCAACCCTAGGAGCAAATAAAAATAAATTTAACGATGGTGGTAACACATTAGGAAATTGTAATTCAATTATAATAAGTTATAACCAATTTTGAGTTGTTTTGTTTAAGACCTCAGTTAGCATCGTAGAGTGGGGTTAGGTTGAAGTAGAGATTATAATTGGTAGGAGTCACTGGAGAAGCGGATAAGATCACTGTATTGACTGAGAGTTTAATATTTTTTATTTGTAAAAAAAAAATTATAATCATTTGTTTGAAACTTAAGTTTCATGTTTTAAAAAGTGCTGGGCACTAGTTGAATGGTCGAAGATTAAACGGAATCTAGGTGGGGATTAATTGGGATCTGGACGAACTTAGGTGCTAGTTTACAGAGTTTAGAAACTAAGCATAATCAGACGGTGACCCTCACAATAGCATCTAAATAGAGACTTTTAAATCAACGATTAATTTAGAGAAAAATGTGATAATAAAATGACAACAACTTCAACTAACATAACAACTAATCAAATACGCTCTAAACATATTTGCAGTAGTTATTGGAATATCACACTGTTTAGCTATGAAAATAAAATGTTGTTTATATTTATGAAATAATCATAAATTTAATTAATATATTTGAAGTTATATACATATGTAGATGTTTAAACGGTATTAGAATCATAAACAATACTGTTGATATAGTTAATCCAATGACGGGGAACACTCGATCGGCACCTTTTGCGATTATATGTATGAGCCTTTCAAACTTAGAACTGAGAAGTAATTCATTAGACTCAAAATTGAGCTAAAATTATATATAGATTGAGGCCCAGCATTAGTTTCATGTTCATCATATTCTTAACCCCATTGATGCTTCAATGTAGAAACGGCCAAACCTGCAATATTGCAACTGCACTATTTACAGTATCGTACTTGTTCAATTCAGAACAAACCATCATTCATATTACGACTCTTGGATATTATTCCAATTTCACCAAAAATTAGCTGTCACAAAATTATTATTCTGCTCCAGTTTTGTTTCTACTCTTATTACTACTGTAGCTCTGGAGCTATTGTTGAAAAATAATTATTGAAATTAATAAAAACAAGAACTCAGTTATGCCAATATACGGACATTGGGTAGGGAAAATGAAAGCATATACAAGTGAAATTATTTAGAATGTATGTGGCAGCACAAACAATGAATAATATGGTTGAAGGTAAGCAATAATGGAGTTATGCAGTGATGGATATATAAATAAGAATGTTATATAAATAAATAATAATTATTCTCAACAAAGTACGAAACCATATGGTATTTACATTTGAGTACGAAGAGTTGTACTATAAACGTCGAAAGAAAGGCTCCACCATCGGATCAAACAACTTATGGGAAAATATTTATCTCAAAATTAATGATCTTGCCCATAATACCTGACACAATAGTACAGTTTTTAATTAAAATTTGGCTACCCTATATTATTACATTTTCACTACTTGAATTAATGGACGAATTAGGAGTAAATTTTGTATTTAATAAAATTTTAATTGTCAGGCCATTTTAGTTAATTAATCAGATGATGAAGAACAACTTTGATTACGAATCATTAATATCTTGATAATGATACTCATAACATGGATTTGCCCCTCACAACTCAAACCATGTTCACCTACACCCAAACTAATCACAAGGTTTCAATTATGTATGAAATTAAAGCACGGATTAGTACAAAAAATCTTACTAAAAAGAGGAGGAGAGTTGAGATATAATAGAGTAGGCAATAGTTTATTTGGAGAAATTGCACCAAGCTAGGATTTGGTTTTTGATGCAGACAAAAGGACTCTAAAACACATTTTTGGACCGATATATTTGTTGTAGTTCTCAATTATATGACCTATACATTGTGTTTTAAGTATGCAATCACCCAGTGATCCATGAGTATGCTCGTGTGCATATATATCTCTTTCGATCCCTCGTCTAGACTACACATACCAAAGATATTGTCTCCTTTTATTACATAAATTTATGATTTTGTATTTTTGTTATCTTGTTCAAAATCTTATCTTTAAGCTCCTTACCAAATTAACTTATTCTGCATTTTCTTTCCATCATGTTTATTAGATAATTTAATGATACATAATAAAAATCCGTAATTAATTAAAATATTACGCTACACTAACTTTTTTATTTGCTCTATCCTATATGATTTGACACAATAAATGTTGAACATTATCTACTTATTTGATCTTCAATATATAGATAATTAAATGGAAATTCAACTCATCAAATTAATTAATTGTTTACCGGACATTGAAATACTTTATTTAGTTTGTAATTAAATCCTATTTAATTATTTAATTATACAATCTAGTGTGGAACATCTTCAAAAAGATATTGTTTATTTTTAACAAACCATTGTCGTGTCATCAATGTGAGATTTTTTTCCACCATATTTTTACGTGGAACCGGGTGTTTTAGAATATTTTTGTCCAATCCATTACATGTGTTTCAATTTTTAGTAAGTGAGACACATATCTTGTAATGGAGAGTATTCTAAAATACTCGGCTCCATATAAAATTTCTCCTATTTCACATGCATATAATCCTAGAATTCACTATCTACTACGGAGGTTCTTACTAATATTATTTATATAACTGTAAATAGGTTAATCTAGAATCTAATAAAACAATAAATAAATATTAATGTTACCATGAAAGTCATATATTCAAGTTTACACGAGAATAAAATGAAAAATTTTCTTTGCATTAAGCGCAATTACACATTTTCATACATACATACATACATATATACATACATACATATATATATATGTTACTATTAAATTAAATTTTTCAAAAATGTTATCATATTTTTTTGTAAAAAAATTGTAATCTTTATATTTATTAAAACAGAAACAAGTTTAACATATTAAAACTTTTTAGGGAATTTATCGATTCTATTCTTGTTTTGATTTATTATTTACAAAAATGTATTCTTGAGAATGCATTTTACTTTTTTATGTTTTTTATGTTCTGATTTTACATTTTTACGCTCTGGTATATATATGTTATATCTATTATATGTACATGTATTATATATATGTTATATGTCTACTATACACACACATGTTATATATCTAATATATATTTCTGTTTGTGTCTCCTTCACCCAAACGGTTTTAAAACATTTGTTATATATCTAGAGCGTAAAAAAGAAATTTTGAAAAAGTTTTTACAAAATAATGTAAAATTTAAATTTGATGGAGATTTTTTTATAATTTAATAAAAGTTTGGGTGAAATTTATATATTGTACCTTAACTATTTACTTGAAATTCAATTTTTTTTATGTATGTGCTAAGAACAATGGCCAATCAAGAACCTCTCACAAAAGCCCACTGGTGCCATATGACCGAACCTCCAATGCAATTATAACAAACATGATAGGGATTATCTAATGTTCATTTTGAACATTAGAATGATTTTGAGATAATCTTATCCATCCATTTCAAAATGATTGATTTTGATTGAAAGTGCTTTTTTTATCTTTTACCAAAAAGTAGAGGAGATAACTAATACATTAGAGTAATGTTTTAGAGAATCCCAATCTATAACAAACATCTCAATAATCAAGGTAAGGAGACACAATATGAGTAAATTATACAAAGAATTGGGTAATACTCATCTCCCGCACACATGACATGTGTGAAAAAATGCTACTCCCTCTGTCTATTAAATATTATTATTTAAACTAATTTACAGTTTTTAAGATAACAATAAACCGAATAAGGTGATTTACTAACTTACCCTTTCATAAATGTCTTACTCTATTTTCAAGACTTCATTAATATGTTTAAATATTGATTCACACAGTTTTATCATCTTGTTATTGGAAATTAAAATATGGTTATGTTGAAAGTTGAACAAGTTAACAGGGGCAAGAATGGAAAACTTAGAGAAAAAATACATTGGAAATACAAAATGATAATAAAAAAGAGATATCAAAATCCCTCTAAAATGAAAATATTTAATAGACGAAGGGAGTATTATATGGTATTCCATCTAGTGCCGAACGATTTTCATAAATACCAATAAAACATTTATTAATTTATTAAAATGATCAATTTATTTCATTTACTTTATCATAAAATTTTCTATCATCTTAATTATTACTTTATAATTTCATTTTATACTCAATCTCATTCCTAATTAATAAAAGGGTAAATTAGCGAATATTACATTGATATGTGAGAATGATAAACAAAAGGGAAAATAAAATCTTAGTTAAAATGACAATCTTTCGGTACCGAAGAGAGTACCTGCTATTATTTTTATTCATTTTGAAATACATATCTTACATGAGGAAAATGAGTCTCTTTGTAAAATTTCTCCGCAATACGATGACAAGCGGGCACAAACAGTTGCACTTCTTTTCTTCATAAGGCACGCAATTATATTCAATTGAAATTTCATCTAGAACTCTTGATCGCTAAAACTAATTTATTAGGCATCGGACATACTTCACAGGTTTTTGGGTCATGCACTTTTAATCTTGGCTTCGTGGAATTTCGGTGCATATCAAAATTTCAGGCTACATATCAGGTGCAGGTATATAAAAATGAATTTAATTGTATCTTAAAAAAGAGACAGGCTAAAAATAAAAATGTTTACCGAATTAGCAACTAATTGATTCTAGTCCAACCCCAACTTGGGGAGAGTGTCTTAAATAATAAGTTGCATATATTGAGTATCAACCCAATCAATTAAATTTTGTTAAATCAATTCAACACTACATAAACGCATGTTGTGACCACATTCTAAAAAATTGTGTAAAATCATGAAATGGTATACAATGAAATTTTTTTTTTAAAAAAAGAATACGACAAAATGATGCAGTATATACATTTGGGTGAAGATTACATTTTTTCCAGCAGAGGAAGAAAAAAAATAGCCAAGTTAGACAAAAGAAGTGCTTCCATATCCTATGCCCAATTTCATTTTGCTTTTATATGTCAGGGAATCTTTTGCTGTGGAAATAGCTAAAATCCATTTTATTACATTATTATTAATTTGTAAAAATATTTATCGCAGAATATATTTAGCAAGGATTACGTATATTATATTTATTTATTGTAAACTGCACAGAAAAATTACGGAAAGCTTTGCTGTATCATCAGCTGGTAGTGTCACGAGATTCCAAAGGAAAAAAAATAATTTTAATTTAATACAGTTAAAGAAGAAGAAAAAAACCACCTCTGAAAACCACATTTATTTTTTTCTTTCTTTAGATTGTTCATTGTAATTGTATATGCTTACTAGCCAAAGTCCAAATCATACACTATATATTTTTTGTTTTTAAAGTGACAATTCATGCTCTTGAAATGATGTTTTTTTCTGTTATAAATATATTTACAACATGAAAAAAATAAGGTTACGGGGCTATTTGATAATCTTGTTTCACTTGCATCGTTGAAAATGAATACATAGGATCCCTTTATCCTGTTCATTATTTTATATACAAAATGCTCACTCATGTTTATTTTAGTATATGTGGTTTCAACAAACTATGGACAATCTTGCATGGCCATCAGAAAAGACAAATAAACAAAAGTTAACATATAAATTGAGACCCATGACTAATTTATTTATTGTATACGTACTACTTGTAATAAAATAGTTAACCAAATATTTATTTGATGTCCTAATTATATGCATTGTTTTGCAGGTACACGATAACTCAGTTTGACACCCAAATAAATACTGTCAAAAGATGGGAATTGATCAATTGGGGTAGCAGTATTTGTGTAATTGGTAGGTAGTGATGTCTCCAAATTCATTAAGGTTTGTGTTGCGCAGAGAGTCTTATAATGTCTAATGTCTCGAAATACACAATATCAACATTTATATGCATGGAATTCTGTACTTCCGCTCTTCCATTTCTTGAAATTGCGTAACAACTCGAAATTTGAAACCTTTTTAGTACCGAAAATATTTGGGTTTGTGTGGTCAATACTATGTTTTGGGAATCACTTTTACAGCACAGCTTGTCCAGATCTTATACCACATGATTCACACTTGGCATACATGCATATGCATTATTAAATGTATAATGTACTCCCCCGTCTACTAAATATTTTCGTTTTAACTAATTCATAGTTTTTAAGATAACAATTAACCGAATGAGTTGATTTACTAACTTACCCTTTTATAAATGTCATGTTCTATTTCCAAGATTTCATTAATATGTTTAAATATTGATTCATATAGTCTTCTCATCTTGTTATTGGAGATTAAAATATAATTATCTTGAAAGTTGAATAAATTAACAGGGGTAGGAATGGAAAACTTAGAGAAAAAGTATATTGAAAATACAAAATGACCATAAAAAAGAAACATCAAAATCCCCGCTAAAACGACAATATTTAGTAGACGGAGGGAGTAGCATATACTTGTCGCACTAAACGTTTACTTTTGGTGCTCTTGATTTACGCTCTTAATTTACGTTCTTATTTCACAATAAGTTACATCTAACAAATGCGAGGAGTAATTGGGAAAATAAGTGAAGATCTAATCATACATATGTATTGATTATTTATATATATATATTGTAATAAACTTGTTTATTATTTAATAACAAGCAGTTGTTTGGTTGAGTACTTCTGAAATCCTTGATGCTCCAAGCTTGTGAGGGGAAAATCTTAAAATGCAAGAACTGATGTGTACTAAAATAAAATATTACATATTGAATATGATATCACATTAATTTGTACTGGATACTGCACTACAGACTATATATAATAATATTATACATCTATGCTGATTTTGGGACTAAGTAAAATTGTAATCGATAATATTTTAATAAGCCAAATCTCACTGGATCTAATCATATTTTAAGCGGATTGATAAACGAATAATTAACAAGAGTATATGTTGACTCATTCACATGCTTATTTTGTTGTCTTTGCTTTTCGCTTAGTTAACACTACCTTATTTACGAGAGTCTAATCATAATTTGATCTCTAATCATTCACACTGACTTTACTATAAATTTATTAATTTAAAGATTAAATGTCTAAGTAAAAATAATTATCGGAGATGTACTACTAGCTAACTAGCTACAAAACTTTTGACGCCTCAGTAGTGAATTTGTTATATTTCTTTACCGGATTTCTCATCCACTCTTTATGGGTGTACCAATTGAATAAAGTAAAATTAAATATTTATTGCTGTTTTTTATATCCTCGAATGGGCAATATGCAAGATAATATAAAATATGTAACAAAAATACGCCTTTAATAAAAAAATTGATTATTTTTTAAAATATAGGATTTTTTGCCTGTAACATTTACAACTTTAATCAAGTGATTTACCAATTATACTAACTCTCATTAATATTCATTTTCATTTCACACATTAACAAATAACAACTAAACATAAAAATATTTTTGGGATTCTTCGGACTATGAGACCTAGTTGGTTGCACCGCTATTGGCCGGTCCTATTTTCATATATGTTAGCATCCTACTTATTTAATTTAGTATAAGAACAATATAATAACTTGGCGTTATCACAGGGACTTATGATTTCAGAAGATCTCTTTAACCGCATTTACTTGTGTTAATTAAAAGGTTAGATTGTTTAATTGATTGACTGACTTATACAATGACGATATGTTGATGCATTTAACATTATTGCATATTGGCTGAAAATCAAGGAGAAAAATAGTAAAGGTCTAGTTAAAAACTGTTACAAAAAATAGTTATAATTAAAAAAATAGAAAAAAGAGGATGGAAAAAAATAACCGAGTAATATTAACTTTACACCATATATGACAATCATACTGCGTTAAAAAAAAAGAAAATTTTATTAACCGGATCTAAAATATTTTAGATAATTCAGAACCTTAACTTAAAATCAATTTAAAATTTTTGTTATTAAGTCGGAAGTAAATCTTGTTGGGCATCAATTAAGTTGATATGAAAAACACATCTAATTTTAGTACATGAAAAAGAAAAAAAAGGTGGATTGAGCAGGTATACCCATCTTTAAGGCTCATTTTTGTTCATTGCTCGACTCACTTCGGAGCCTACTTTATGTCGTTGGGATGACCTCACTAAAATAAAGCCCAGCCCATTATTAGCCAGCCCTGAACGTTTTATTACATCCGGCAGATATCTTTTGCTAATTTAATCTTACTAAATTGATCGATTTTTTTTATAAATATTAAATTTAATTAATAGATTTAATGGACTATATATTCTATTGTTTTATAGTCGAAAAAACAAATTAGAGCTATGATAAAAATTGATTTCTATTGATGTCTTCAATGCTCCTTGCCCGGGCATGACTGATGTTCTTTTCGAAGATTTGAGAGGGGTTTCCTTCCCTGGTTTTGTTTTGCTCTAGTTTTTTAGGGCTCCTGTTTCTCATTATAATAAACTTTAAAAAATTGCCTTCTTTCCGACTATGAAATTTCGTAGGCACACCAACGACAGACCTTCAGTTAAAGGGATCTCATGATACCATAGCTAAGGGTGTGCAATGGTTTGGTAACTGAATTACCGAACCGAAATATTAATTTGATTCGGTTATTTAAAAAATCGGTTTGATTCGGTTTGTAAAATGTTCATATTTCGATTATTCGATTCAGTTCGGTTTTTGTGTAGAAAAAACCGTGATAACAGAACCGAACCAAAATATACATAAAAACATAATAATATTTTATTTTAATATTACACCCTTATTCCTCTTCTCGAAAATACATTCTTATTCCGTTATGTGTCTCTACTTCACCATTTAAACCATTGTAATACTTATATTGGATGTGCATTGTGTATTATAAGTGTTAGAATTTAAAATTTTTGTAATTAATTTAAAATTTCGGTTTGGTTCGATTTTTAACCAAACCGAATAATTTATTTCGGTTTGGTTAATTCGGTTTTGATTCTTATTTGATTTGGTTCAGTTAACAATATTTTCCTTATTTGATGTTCGGTTAATTCGATTCGTTTCGGTTTCGACCGAATGCACACCCTTAACTATAGCTAAGTATGAAAAATAAACTAGATGAAAATGGACATGTTATATCGGTCAACAAACATTTAATCTTACTATTCACACAAGTATATTTAACCCCTAGCAAAGGTAAATCAAATAAGTGAGCTTCATCTATAAATTGCATTAACTCCATGCAAAATATAGAATTTACACCCCTTCAAATTTTCCTCGAGCTCTTTTTTTATAATATTATATCCATTGCTACTTTAATTGCATTAAAATCTACCATAACCATCCAAGTACAGCACAAATTGGGCAAAATGTGTAGAAAACAAATTGGGGCATGGATTCGTCATAGGGGATGACCTTGGACAACCTAATTAAATAATATGTTCAGCTCAATTTTGAAGGATGGATTTGAAATAAGTTTAATTTTAACCTTAAAACTAAAAATCAACCGACATAATAATTAATACATTCAATATATATATATATATATATATATATATATATATATATATATATATATATATATATATATATATATATATATATATATATTTC
>CATIWQ010572405.1:0-10985 GCA_949673415.1 Euphorbia schlechtendalii
TATAACTCTTCTTCTGATAATGATGACCTCTAGGACTTCATAGTTCCTCTGATGAATCCATGTGCTTCTAAGGTGACTTCCTTCTGAGGCTTTCTTCTGAACTCAGAACTTTCAAAACTATTTATCCTTCAGAATCCAACACTAGTGTTCCCTAACTTAATTCCCAGTTATGTCGTTCTTAAGCTAGTTAACACCGCATTAAGTTTAGTTAAGCATTTACAATTAAAACCCCTAGAATATCACCAATCACAGTTATGTTTCGTAGTGTTATGTGTATATGTGTATGTTTTCCATTAGCTACTTCACACTTACATACTTCATAACAAACCATACATGAGTCTAGTCACAACTCAAGATAGAATAAGCACCCATACACACAAACACATAAGATTTCAATTAGAGAAACATACACTATAGAGGAAGATTTCGGTGAACTGCCTTCTAAGCGAGTTCTTGCTTGCTGGGTTTTAATAGTATAATTTTCACATTAAAATAGTTCCTAATCAATTAGTATTAAGATTCAAAATCTTTTGTCCAATGTGAGAATATTGTTACATTAAGTGAAACTTTTCCTAACAGCAGTTTTGACCACAATTCCGAACATCCCTCATTCTAGGCTTCTTTGAACCTTTATTACTTGCTCAATGCCAATTTCTTTATTTTTTTTGTTTCAATTACAAATAGATGGGGAGAAAGGGTGAAATGTTCTTTTATTACACATGGAGAGCAATATTTATTAAGTTCTAGTATTTGTAAACTTTCGATCGCCCCAAAATGTAACCATTTGAGATTGCTTCATCAATGTTAAAGAACATTTCAAGCTTATAGGCTATAGCCAAGTAATGTAGGATTCAAACAATATTTGCATATATAAAGAAATCTATTTACTTAAATTGAATCAGATCAATTGACATTATTGATTTGTTTTAAGGACGAACATGTCTTGAGCTACAAAATGAAAAACAAACAAAATAACCGTTCTATAAAATTAATGTCGAACAGCTTAAAAATAAAAAGTACTAACGAAGAAAATGTCTAGAAAGTATTTTCAGTAGAAATTATACATAAAGTAACTAATTTAATTTATCATAGGCATTAACTATGACTATGAGTAATGTTCAAATACAAATATATATACCCGAATTTACCAGTGTTCTGGAAAGTAATTAGTTTAATGCACGTGATTCTCCAATTTGTTAAGGAATAAATTCCTCAGTCCCAATATACCTTTCTCTGCAACATGTATACCTTATTGAAATATCAACATGTGACAGTTGTGAGAAAACACGAACTGAAATAATAGAAAGAGAAATTAAAAAAACAGAAAATGATTGATACATGTCAATTTTTTAAGTAGATGCATGCAATGAGACATAGAAATGGGGCCAAGATATTTTCATCCAAAATTCAATTGCTTGAGTTACAGAGTAAAGAAAAAATCACATGTTCCAAAAATTGTATCCCATTCGATCGATATCTTCATTCATTTTCTGACATGTGATAAATGGTAAGAAAGAAAAAGTGAAAAATCAAATAAAAAATAATTGAAAAACTCAATATATGTTACAGTGAATGAAGATCACCGAAGTAAACACCCAAAAGTACATGTGATTGTTTTTTCTAAGAATGCAGACCATGCAAAGAATATGGTGCTAAAGATGGTAGTTCTTGTTTTAAAAATTGAGATGGACGGCCATTTGGGCAGGATTAGATGAAGTTAGGCGGACCTAAACAACTTTTTCTTACGTTAATATTTTTCTCCAGTTTTATAAATCGGTTTTAGCAACCATCTAGGCGGTAACTTCTATCCGTAAACTCCCTTATTTGCATATTATTTAGGGCATATTTGGTATTGTTTTTCAATGATTGTTTCAATAAGTTGCTCTCACAAACTTTTTATGGAATTAATATTTTAGTTTTGAACAACACATTTCGATCTTTCATACTATTTAATTAGAACTATCTGACTTGTTTTTTTTTTCGAAATTAGCTCTACTACTTAAAGGAAAAACTTGAAAATAAAACTTTTTAAAAAAGTAACTTAGGAACGCATAACTAAACTGGTCCTTAATATGCATCACCTGTAAATTTTATATTCTTCTACTTAGACACATGAATATTAGTACATTATTTTATATATTATTATTATTATTATTATTATTTTATTGTGAAAAAATAAATTCAAAATCACATACATGATTTATTGTAAGTATCGCTATATTTTACACTGTTTAAAAATCTTCGCCTAAGTACTTTTTTTAGGGTTGTCGCCAGACTACGCCTAACACTTAAACCCTGCCGACTAGTGCTTAAATCCACCTAGGCCTTGATTAATCCTCGCCCAGGTCCCGATTAATCTTTGATCACCCAACTAGCGACTAGTGTTTTTTAAAACACTATTTTTTTAAAAAGCAATCCTTGTTTATTTCACCACATTATTAATGTGAATTTTAGTTTCGACATATCACATAATCTTAGAATTCATCCTCCTAATAAACTAAATATGGATGAACAGTTAATTCATAACTAATTATGTTCATTGGTCAAGTTACTCTTGCAGTTTGGCTTGAACCCTTTTCTGTGGGCCGAATTTGGACATTCACTTTTCACAAAGTCCATCCCAAACCTGAGCTGACCAAAATTTGAAATTTTATAAGTTAAAATTGATTTTTATATTAATAACCTAACTCGATCCAAGTTTGCTTTAATGAATAATTTATTATATAATACTATATATTTTACAAGGTATATTCAAATAATTGTTTTAGATTTTGTAATTTTATCTATTGGATTCTTGTATTTAAATGCAATAGTTCATACAGCACATTTAGGAATTCAACTAAAAATTACAATTATATAAGACTTATTCATAATTTTTTCTATTTCTATCTGACCCAGTCAAAAAAATTAATGAGTAATGGGTTAAGTTTAGGAACCCGATCCAAATTTTAAAGTGGACGGAGCTGATTTAGTATTGACGTTTCTAGTGAAATGTCCTACCCGAACCCAGTGAGGCCATGTGGCAGGTCATTAATTAAGCAATAGAAATTGGTCTCCCTCTAGGTAATATTGTAAGCGACATCCAGAAGCTAATGTTTTTTCCCGACCAACTACGGGTGCATGGTTGTTCCCGCGCAGTGCAGACTCGGACTCCCTTGCGAAGTTGGCTCATTCCTATCTTAGAGTCCCCTCCGCCTGCTGTCTTATTGCACTTTTACTTTTAGTTTTTCCTTTGTTGTTTGGTCCTTTTTTATTTCGTTGTATTACCAGAAAAACCAATCAAATAAGCTCATCCATGAAATATAGCCACCAACTTCACTAATACAAAATTTAACTTTAATTGCTTCACTCGAGTTAATAATTAATTAAAACTAATTGCCTTATGGTTTGACCTTCATACTTTTAAGTATTAAAATATCCATCATAACCACATTTATCTCGATTTATTTTAGTTTTGTCTTTTACCGAAAACATAAAATATAGCTCATTAAAATTAATCGTTTCGTAGTTTTGTCTTTTGAGTTGTTAATAATTTTAGGATATGTACAAATACATGTTATGGACGGAATATTTTAAATGGAAATAATGGTGGGACAATAGGATCTTATCTCGCACGTGAAAAATTACTTGTTGGTTTGCGAAAGAAAATTATATCATATTTGTAGGCTACAGTCTGAATTGGGTCTGTTTGATTTGATGAATTGTATACATACATCCAATGTAATAAAAAAACTAGAATAAAAACGGTTTTAACTAGCATTAAGTATTAACTTAACCAGAGAAGAGAGAGCTCAAGTTGTCGGAATCAACTGCCTATCGTGTCTCCCATCACCGTCGGAGACATAGATTAGGCCATTAGGGTGTGTAGCCCAAACATTTGCACATAATTAACCTCATATTATCAAGGGAATCAAAATTTTAAAAGCATACTATTTGAATCAACTTAATTTCCTTCAATTTTTTAGTTGGCTGCGTGAACTTTTTTTCCTTTATTTTGGAAAATTATGTATTATGTCATATTAAAATATGGAAAATGTAACATTATTTTTTTAATATTAGGTTATAAATTTGTCTGCATATCTCAAGATAATTATTCATCTACTATCAAATTGTATCAGTGAGGATTAATCATGTTTACAGATAGAAGAACCGTTGCGCAGATAACTTAGTTTTTGGTGGTGCCTCTCTTCTGCTTAGCTATCATTACTTTGATGAATCGGTTCTTGTGATCGCCCAAATTATGCTCGAGGGTATCTCAGGTGTCTCTTTCCCTAAACTTGATCAAGTGTGTTGGAATGCTTGAAGTTTTCTTTATTACTTTCAAAAGAAAATATTTCACATGAGATTCTTTAAATGAGTATTTTTAGTTTATATTGTGTTGTTCCTTAATGGGTTTGTAAAAATGTGAGAGAGACAAGGTGAGCTCTTGCACGAGCATGAGAGAAATGACCCAAAGCATGATCTAGTGCAATTCATCTGATTTTCCCCCTACGTGGACGAAGCCTCGGTTTGAGAACTATTCATTACTTTTATGGAGAAAATAATATTTTATTTAAATATATATTTTCTACTGATATTTAAATGGTTTCTGAGTTGCTCATTTGTAACAGATGCTTTTACTCTGATTGATTTCTTAATAGATTATGCTTTAAAGTGCAACATCTATATTTTGCTTAAATGTAAAAACATTTTTTAATATTATGACAATAACTATATTTCAATAATCATATTTCACTGCCTATAAAATGTTCTTTGATATTCTGTTGACAAACAACTTACAAAAATCTTTCTTACTTTCGTTCTCATTTTCTAGATATATATATATATATATATATATATATATAAAAGACTCTTTGTTCTTGTTTTGTCTCTGTATTACAAAGATGAAAGAGTGGTTTTATTCTGCGAGAGCAGTATTTGGAGTAGAGGAATTTTAAACCTTAAACCTAATTTTTTAGACTTCAACCATATGGGTCTCTGACTTGTAAAGCTTCATTTTCAAGAGATGATCATCAAATGCCTAGCTAACTAATTTTACATTTATTTTCCTGAATCCTTCCCCAAATTGATTAGGTCCTTTACTATTTCGTTTTTGTTTCTTGTTTTTGCTAACAAAAACGGAACATTAGAGGACTATATTAAATTTGGATTCAGATACTAAATATCAACTTTTAACTCGAGGAATAAAACCAGAACTTGGCCAACATATGTATATTAGAGGCCGAAACATTGTTATAATTATTTTAACATGTTTTTTTTGAAACAATTGCATGTATCAGAATTTGAACCCTGGTTACCTCACCCACTTTATAAATGTACCACCTAGGTTGAAACATTGTTACAATTAGTTTAACATGTTAAACGATGTTGAAACGTTTTTTTAAAAATAAAGCCCTGATCATATACTTTTTTCTAACATAATAAATGGAAACTAGCTAGAAGGGAAAAACTCTAAACTCGCCCATTTACTCCTTAACTCATCATAGATAAGCGGCTAGAATGATTTAAGCCTAATGCATCTGTCACTTAACTAATTCAAAAGTAGTAACTTATCATCATGAATTTTTAAATCTATCTTTTTTTAACTTGTTTAAAATGCATTAATTTACCATCCTTGTTGTAACATGTCAATCTTTGATTTATTTTATTTTTTAAAAATGTCATTCTTTTTTATTTTTTCACTTTCGAACCAGACATTACATGTGATATTGAGGGGGTGAATTGGTTCATGTCAAACAAGTTCAAAAAGAATCTAACACAATTGAAAATTCATGGTAAGTGACTACTTCCTCCATTTTAAAATAACTGTCGCTTTTAGGTTGTTTGTCTATACCAAGGCAACATTAATTAAAATAATAAAAATACTTATTTATCCCTATGACTTTTATTAACTTTTGTTAATTTGAAAGTTGATTGAATACTTTATTCATTTTGTCATTTTTAATGTGCATTAAATAAGGATAAAATAGATAAAATTTTTAAAAACGGGCATTGGAATCCTAAAGCGACAGTATTTTAAAATTTTTCTAAAATCCTAAAACGACGGTTATTTTGAAATAGTGGGAGTATTTTTTATAAATTCAGATATTGATAAATGCATTAATCCAATGATCTGGAAAATATCAAATCATATGATTGGGATAGTTAACTTAAATTAAGGGTAATTAATTAGTGTCAACTCCTCTAATGACTAATATCAATTAATGACATGTACCATTAGAAAATTCCTTGGGTTGGGTCCTCTTCACATCCATGCACCACGTTTATTTTTTTTCTCTCCATCAAGTCAAAAGTTGTAATTAGAGTGCCTTGAGAAGAAATAACCCTTCTTTGTCTAATCATATTTTTAAACACAATACTTTAATTAAAGTTCATGCTCCCTGTTGATAGCATTTTCTTTCAGATTTGACATCATTAATATAGCCCAGTTAATATCTTTCTATATAATCAATATTGAAATCATATCATTTTTAAGAAATCATACTAAATATAATGAAATTGACAAAAATCTCATTCAAACAAAAATTTTATCACAATAATACAAATATATACAATATTGTATACAGTAATTGCCTAATAGTCAATATTATGATATGAATATTGTGTCAACCAACCATGTATATCGTATACAGAAACTACATTTTGTAATCAAAATAAAAATATTATTGTTGGAAATATCCGGTCCGTCCGTGAGCGGGTCAATCGGGTCAAAGGATCCGATCTAATTTAGTTATTTAGATTAAATTGAAAATTTATAGATCTTAATGAATTAATTACAAATAATTAAGAATTTAAGAACTTAATCAATTTCATTATATATATGTATGTATGTATGTATGTATGTATTGGAGGTAGAATTCATTTTATTGAATCCAAATCAATTATACATTTCATTTTCCAACCAATTCTCTCCCGAGTTTTTTTCGTCTCACGACAAAACATCACAAATCGATTGTTATCGATCTACGTCGTTGCAGAAGTTTTGGATACATATCTATATTGTGGATACATATCCATACTCCTATAAACTATGAAATGGATCCAATTCGGTATTTGATGCGGCATTCTTCGATCTTGGGCATACAAAAAAAGGGTAAGTACCGAATTCGTTTCCAATTTACGTTTTCCATCAATGGTATCAGAGCGAGTTGTTATTGCGATGATTTTGATATGTATATTCTATTTCTACATATTCTAGAATTTTGGAAAATTTGTTTCCGGAATTTGATTTCATATTCTTCATGAATTATACGGAAGAAGTGTGAAAATGGAGAAAATTCATGTTTTTGGAGCGTTTTTATCGAAATCTACGTGTTTTGGTGATGTTTCTGTTGTTTTTTCTGTAATTTTAGTAATTGCAAGTGTCCGAAAATTTCTTTTCATTTTTTCCTAAAACGAACTACATCAACGAACTCAGAACGCGAAAACGATGTAAACTGTCAAAGTTCGGTGGCCAGAAATCGCCGAGAAGACAGCACGTGTTGTACACGCGCCACATGGCGGTAGTTTACGCCGACCACGCACCGGCATGGTTATAGGCGCATGAATTACAACGCCAGTACCGTTCCTTTGCACCGTTTAGACACGTGGCGAGATCTTAGTCCGCAACGTGTCAGGTGGTTATACCACGTAGCATGACACGTGGCACGCCACGTGGCGATCGATCGACCATGACAGGTTGACCGTCCAATAGTATGTAGCCACGTGGCAGTCAAATGCGTTGATTGCCACGTGGCACTTATTTTACGACTTGAATGTTTTATCATGATTTTGCCTTTTAAACGATATCGTTTCGCTCCGAAATTTTTTCTACCCCCCTCATTTTCATATTTTTTAAATTTAATGGTTATTTTTGCAAAATTTTTTGAGATTCAGAATATATTACCATTTATTTTGTGTTAATAAATGCTTAAAAATTATGGAAAATTAATTTCTGGATTTTAAAAATATTTTCTATTAGTTAGAAAATAATTTTGAATCTACTGAAAATTAATTGAAAATTTTTCATATGTTGATTAATTTTGATAATTATTTTCTTTATATATTTGTATTGGTTACATAAATGAAAATATATCATTAACATCCAAATTAATTATTATATAATGGTTGAATTTAATTAAACATGTGAGGAATAAAGTAATTGAATATATTTGAGTAATATATTTATATTTTTTTAATTATTTGTGTGATGATTATTTGATTTATGTATGTGTTATATAAGTTTAGGTAAGTATTTTAAGTAATATACTTAAATAATCAACCGTTTATATATGATCATATTATTTTATATTTGTGATAATATAAAATATGATAAAATATGTTTTTGTTAACTATTTATGTGATAATTAAACTTTAATTTATATGTGGTATAAATTATATAAATATATTTTGGTAATATATTTAAGTTAATTATTTATGTAATAATTAACATTGATCTTTTAACATATGTTGTAGATGGTCAATAATGATGCAATCCTCACGTAATCCTGAGCATCTATTCATTGGAAAAGAGCTAAAAGGAACTCGAGAAAATCGATTCTCAAAAATGTATTTATTGAATTTATATATAATACATAGTGTATTATTTTATTGTAATGCATAGAGTAAAGTAATTTTTGTATGTATTAATTTTATTATTTTGTAAAACATAATTTTACAAATGTAATTTTCAATTTGTTTGAATGATCAAATTATGTAATAATTGGACATTCGGGTTCTTTTAAAATAATTTGATTTGTTATCACCAAGTTCGATCAAAGGAAAGAATTCTAGATCTAATGAGTTGACCTAGGATGATCATTATGAACATCATAATAGATATTATTGTAATTTTTGGATTGTAATACTTAGTGTATAATTTAATTCCAATAAGATGTAAAATAGTTACACACGTTAAGTATATTATATAGCGGTTGACAATACAAGTCATTGTCATTTGTTGAGCATCATAAATATGTGTTTGTTTGTTTGTTTATATTTTTGAATAACTATTTTATGCATGTTTTATTATTGAATAGTTTTGGGATTGAGTTTTATTATGCTTTAATCTAAGTGATTTATTTGATTTTTATATTTTAATTATTTTATACCTTATACTTGTTTAAAGACATATAAAATACATAAAATATTTAAATCCTCAATAAAATTTTTAGGACTAATATGCCCTATTGAATCCCAAATTAATTTCAATAATAATCCATAATAAAGTTATCCAATTTTTTATCGTTAAATGTCATTAGTTAAGTGAACTAATTAACGACAACAGGTCCAAAGTGCATTTAATGATATAATTTATAGTTAATGGAACTATGACAAACAATAAAAACACATATAATTATTATTGTATGAGGAATCAAACTGAATTAAATGCAAGTGTTTTTACCTGGTAGATGGTGGAGTATTTATATCTTTTTCGATACTAGGGTTAATGCTTATATTTTCTTGGAAAATTTACATTCAAATCAATAGTAATTAACACACAATTGCTCATAATATTTGACTTAAATCCTAATATATGTGTTTAGTCTCACCGTTACGGATTAAAGAATATTTTTAGCGGACTTAGATTCTTAATGATAGTTATTAGGTTATCTAGAGGTTGAAGTTTAAGTTTGTGCTTGAGAAATAAAGAGTTCTCTTATACTTTGAAAAACGTTGTGTATGTGTTTAAAGAGAGTTGTACAAATCAACCCAGGCATGATAAGAATCCGTTTGTTTCATGGGGGAGAAAGAGTTAAATGACCTGTATCATTTTGCTTAGTACTATAAGTGATTTTAACACTGCAGTTCATGTAAGAGAGACATGTTCAAGTTTGATCACTAAATTGAAAGAAGTTATTACTAGTGATCGGTTCTTCACTTTGAGTGGGAGCATATGTGATGCACTTAACTCATTCTTATATAATTAGTTTGTTAAATGTAGTTACAAGTTTCTTATAAATTGTAGAAACTGTTCTTCTGATATTCAAGATTCTTCCCAAATGTATTTGACATAAGGAAAGTCTCAAGTAGGCATTTCTTAAGACAACAGATGCTAACTTACATTAGAATATCTAAATGGGAAGAAGAACAATGCAAATATGTCTAAATCATTTGAACATAAATTTAATGGGTACAAAGGTAATAAATAGTAAAATCACGAAGGTGATATGCTAAATTACCACTATAGAAGCATTGTGCAATAGAGCACTAAGTCCAATCAGATACACGTAATATATATTCTAAAGTGAATTATATTATACTATGCTCAATGTTGTTGATGGAATCTTATCCTATGTGGATTATTAATTCAAGTGCAATATGTGACATGAGCATGGACCACAGTATCTTTATGTACTTTCGACAACCTACATGAGAAATATTGAAATTTATATCAACATCAAAATGAGTTGAAATTCTATAGATTGACACATGTGGAATACATTTGCAATGAGCGCAAATTTAATAGCTACATGATTTGTTGTATTCTCATATAATTGGTCAAAAATTTAAATTTGTGATATAGTTTAATGAACGATAGGTTCATCTTTGAATTTTTTTGATTAAGTTTCTTCATTCCTTAACTGTAGATTTATGAATTTAGTTCTTAAACAAATGGTTTTATTGTAATAAATGTACATTACAAATTATCAAGGGGATAATGTTTGTTTTCCAATAGACCTGTTCGTCGGGCGGGCCGGGCCGGGCTTGGCAGGCTTTTTACAAAAAACGTTAACTCAAGCCCGGCCCAAGCCCGTACTTTAGAACTTCGGGCTCGGGCCGGGCTAACAAGGTCATTCCCAAGCTCGGCCCAAGCCCATGAATATTTTATTTGTTATTAATTTTTTTTATTAAATTAATAGAAAAAATATAAAAAAATTCAAAATATATTTAAATTTTAAATATAATTGCATTGTTTACTTAAAATCTTTAATATTTAGTAACATTTATTGTAACCAAGTATAAAAATTTAATAGGATAAAATATAAAATCTTAAAATAATAATA
>CATIWQ010572482.1:0-38414 GCA_949673415.1 Euphorbia schlechtendalii
AGTCAGCTTTGTCATGATCTTCAGTTAAGTCTTACTTTTATTTCATAATAGCATAAGCATTCCTGTGTGTTTCATAAGCATGATTTATAACCAGCAGAGCAAGTATGGAAATGATGTGTGCATATTCCATTGAGGACATTAGCTTATTGGAAATTAAATAAACAGATCCAGAATCTTGTTGTTACTAAAAATAATATAGTATAATGCTGAAAGAACTAGTTCTTCAATTTTCTATTAAATAGAACTCCTTTAGCACCTCTTTTTCACCATCCCACTTTTGTTCAACGAATGACATTAGTGACCTATAACTCTACAGTTGTATATACTAAAAGAACTAGTTATACAAGTTACTATGCTTTTGTTTAATCTTTCTTTTCTGCTGTAGTTGTGTTATATTTTTCTTTTTATAGGTTACTTGACTATATTGTTCAATTCCTCAGTCTCATACTCTCACTTATGAATCAATAATTGTTATGGCACATGTAAATACCATACACCAAGTTAGAGAAAATAACTGACCAACATGAATCTATTTGTTGGTAGATTGAAATCTTGCTGGGAAAGATCAAAAAGTTTGATGAGTTGATGATAGCAGCAACTGGGGAACATTTAGACATCGAGGAGAATAGTTGAAGTTTGAAAAAGAAGGTGATAGAAAGAGAAGTCTATGAATATATTGGATGAAGAATAATGGATTAAATATATAAATTGGAAACACTATATACTTTTAGTAGCGTTATTTTTAGTTTGTATAGTATTATGCACTTTTTAGTTCTCGTTTGAATTTGTTTACAATTAAATATTATGCATTATGAATTATATAAAATAAATAAATTTCAATTTTTTTGAATTATGGTATCAATTAAGTGTTTTACAAATGTGTTGCAATAAGTGCAAAAAGTGTTTCAAATGCGACATAAGTGTTTTTCAAAAAGTGTTGCGAAAACTGGACTTGGTGTTGCAAATATGCTAAAAATGTTATAAGAAAAGTGTTGCGAAAAACAACAAAAGTGTTACGAAAAAAACTAACGGACGTTAACGTTGATGGTGACGGGTATTTTTTGCAACACAACAGAAGGCGTTGCAAGTACTAAAAAAGTGTTGCGAAAAGTCACTTGTCGCAACACATTTCTTAGTGTTGCGCAAAAAAGAAAATATCTTGCGAAAATGACTTTTCGTAAGGGAAGCATCACCAATGACTTTTTTCACAGAAAAGTGTTGCGACAAGTGCTTTCGCAACACTTTTGGCACTTTAGGCAACATTTTTTCGTTGTCGCGACAGACCATCTATGGCGTAGTGATGGGATGAAAAAGGAAGAAGAGAATGAAGGAAATGAAGAAGATAAGATGATAATATGCGGGAGAAGAAGAGAAATGATATAAATATAAAATTATTTGATGTGAAATTACTCTTTTGCCCTTAGTTCAATTATATTATATACTTATCACATTTTCTTGGTTAAACCATTTTATAACCTCATAATTTAATTCCATAAAAGAATAACATGCACATACAATTATAAGTTCCCATGATAGCTTATATATTCTCTTTTGTATGAATTATAATTATAGAAATTTTCGGTCTCAAGTTGCATAGGGTCAAAGTTTGACCGGCGGTCAAACTTCGCTCAGTTTGACTATTACCGAACTTTAACTTTTTCTTATCATTCCTTTAATATTGTAACAATATACCAATATCAAAATTTAGAAATTTTGAGGTGTTACAAGTTGCCATGTAGTTTCAGCTCATTTTGTAATCTTATATGTGACAATTTGATTCATTCGTGACATCTAATTTTGTTTTCGTTACAACAAATATTGTTACAAATAATAATTATTGTGACAAGAAATTGTTGTCACAAAAAAAAAGCAATTTTAACATCTATTTAGTGTCACTTAAGAAATTAACTTTTGTTACGGGGTTATACCTGACAACTATTTGTCGTCACATATAGTTTTAGGTAATGATTTTTTCATTTTTTGTGACAACTAAGGTTGTCACTAATAGCTTCATTTCTTGTAGTGAATGGCCTGGTAATGCTTGTATCTTTATTATTGTTATTTTCATCACAACAATCTTTAATTATGTTTTTTTTTCTATGGCAACCTTGCTTGTGTTTCCTTTATTTAACAACAACCTTTATTTTATTCATTTCTCTCACACACCTTAATATATTAAAACATCCTAACCTACTGAATAGCTTATGAAATTAATTACTTTCCTTTGCTCCTCGTGGGAATGACACTTGATCTTACCATGTACTACTAAACATGATCTAGTGCACTTGCTAGGTTCATTTGGGCATTAACAAGTTTTTGGTGCCATTGCCGGGGAGCAACACTTAAATTTTTTAATTTTTGTGTGTAATTTGGTAGCGTTTAATCTATTTGTTCAAGTTTGTGTAGGATTTTTTCAATTTCAGCAATCTTTCGTGTATGCATAACTAATTTTCTTTGATCCTAAAATTGAGAGAACTTGTCGTAAACTTAGTGGTGCAACAAGAAGGAGACGTAAAAAGTAAAGAATGGATAGAAGAATTCCACTAAACGAGGATAATGAACCTGAAGGAGTGGTTGAGGTAAACTTGCCTCCCCCGAGACAATGACTCAAAGAGTACTCGAAACCATCAACCGAGGGATACTGAACCTATGTATTGATACCTAATGAAAGGGATAACCTCTTTAAAATCAAAGCATCGATGATACAAATGCTTCAAGAAACCATCCAATTTGGAGGAATGCCAAGAGAAGATCCTAACGCTCACATCCAAGAATTCGTGACAATGTGCAACACTTTCTGCTCTACCGTGGAGTCACTGATGATGTCGTTCGATTGAAACTTTTTCCCTTTTTCTCTGTAGGAAAAGCTAAAGTTGGATGAAAAACCTTCAGCCCGGATCTATCATGTCTTGGAGTGATATGGTGCGAGCTTTTCTCACGAAATACTTTCCGCCAAGAGTTGAGAAATGAGTTCACTCAGTTTCATATTGTGAAAGTTCCATTTGATAATTCCAAATTCAAGCATAACCTATATGTTCTGTTACTCCTTTCTTTAACAAAGTTTTTCTTATTTTTTCAATTTCAGTATCATTTATTGGACAGATTGTACCTTTCAGCTTTATCCAGAAACATATGGAATTGAAAACAAGATCATGGCCAACTAAGTTAAATGTGTACCTGGATAACAATAAGCAGGATAAAATAGTGGGTGTGCCTTCTTTTCTGAGAAAAATCTATAACAATGAGATGTCTGTGTGTTTAGTTGATCAGCAACAACGGATCATATGATAACATGGTATCTGCAACCTTTCATCCTATATGACAATGCAAACAATATTGTAATTTCATATTGAAAATGCCTCCGTCTTTGATTGCAAATTTTTTTTATTGGTCATTTAGAATGATATCACCAGTTTGTATAACTAAAATAAAAAGTTTACACTTTGCTTTTGGTTATATAGGAATCTTCATCTAAGTTTACTAGATTTGTGTTGAGCTTTGGATGAAATTCTACCAATGAAGACAATTAACAATTACACAAAGAATGATCACATCACATGTTGTAAGACATCATTATCAGATTTACTTGAATAGTTCGGTAATTTGTGCATAGAGAAGTAGATATGTTTTGGCCCACTGAATTTGTGGCTTCTAGAGGTTTTAGGTTCGAGTCACATCCAGACGAGATGTGTATTTTTCTTTGCATTTAATAATATAAGCGTAATTACGCAATTTTTTTTTCAAACAAAAGGAGCATAAATTTGACAAAATCATAATCTTGTAATCAAATAAATGCAAAGAAGCAATAGTAATCAATATTCATGAAACAGTTTGATGTTAATGATTTTCACCTAGCTTAAAAGCAAGAATAAGCTTTAAAAGAAGTACGCTTCAGTATCAGAAAATTTGTATGAGAAGAGACATGCTTACAGAGTTGCAGCCTTTTTGAGAGTTCACCCATAAATTTTGAGGTTTTGGAGAATTCTTTGAGTCATCTTTGATTTCCTTGTTTCAACTACTTACAGTGGCTGGCTTGTAGGGTACCCTTAGGCCTTTCACTATTTCTCATCGCATCCATTTGACACAAATATCTGCACGAAAAGGCACACATGGCTTTCAGTGTCCTAAACATAATTTCCCTTTGTTGGATTCCATCATCAATGTCTTACGAAAGATTTCTAGGTATTTCTGGCATTAAAGAAAAAAAGATAAAAACTGTTGGTAATTTTGAAGGCAAACTTGTATTTAGTCTATTTATTTGAATGAATAGACATTTACAGAATTAGCCAAGATCACATGCCATTTCAAAATTTAAAAGTGATGGAAAATGTACATAGAAACGAATTCGGATTTTTAACCTTTTCCGTTTGCCCAAGGTCGAAGAATGCCGCTTGAATGCCGAATCGGATTTATCTCACGATTTATCGGAGTATGGATATATAAACACAACTTTTGCAGCGACGAAGATCGATAACGATCGATTTGCGATGTTTTCGTCGTGAGATGAAAACCCGGGAGAGAGAATTGGTTGGAAAGTGTTAATGAATTGAATTATGAACTCTATCAAAAGTGAATTCAATACTGACGAGAATAATGAATTCTCATATTTCACTATACATGACCATAACGCGTATATATATAATATGGAATTTTGATTAATTGTAATTAAATCCTTAAACTCTTAATTATTCGCAATTAATTTCTTAAAGTTCTATAACTTTCAATTTAATCCAAATAACTAAATTGGATCGGATCCTTTGACCCGATTGACCTGCTCATGGGCGGACCGGGTATTTCCAACTTCTCCCACTCCCACTTGAAGGGTCACATTCCGTACAAGGTTATCAATTCTTTAATATGCTGCGAAGTCGTGCGACCGGTATACTATCAGGAACGCTTTATCTTGCACTTGTTAGGGTTTGCCAAGACTATCCTGAGTGGTACTTAACCAAATAGATTAACATCTAGAATTCAGAAAACATCTTGCACCCGTTACGTTTTGTCAAGACTATTCCGAATGGTACTCAACCATATAAGTTATTATATAGTATATAATATAATATCACATCGATAGATAGAGCGTATGCTATACCCTAGATTGGTCAACAGTCACCCACTTCCATATCTTTTGGGATCTCGGAAGCCTTAATTTGTTATTCAATATCTTGTCACAAATATAAGATAGGCATGCCAGTGAACTAACAGAAATCTGATAAATGTTAATTGGCCAAATCTTCCTTTTAAGTTATCAATTCTGTATAGAACTAGTTCGGTCCATCAACCAATCTCTCCCAGCTTGAATCATATCATAATCTCTTAGTGATTGATCAAATATCTCTTACTAGTCCTTACTTCGTAAGATAACTCAATAGTATTGAGGGTAATGTCCAATAACAATATAATGGACCGAGTCTCACATTAGAGAAGTTGAGATCCATTTACATCGTACAAACTTCTCATCTCATGGTCGCTAAGCACACATTATCTCGAGAACTTATTTCTCTCCCACTTGATAATGTGTCATGGCCTTTCCTTTCTACCCTTATAAAGGACCGCATGTCTTATCATATCAACCAACACCATATAAAGGTTTTAGTTACAATGCAGCCTAGCATTTAACCTTGTTCGATTATATGAACTACCTTTAGCTCTTCAGACAGAACACGACCAATTGTCATGTGAACTACACAGTTCTTACCCAATTCCTTTTTGGATTTGGCACGTAATGTTCTAAACAATGCGATTTTCTTGTTACTCAACAAGTCGATTCACGATTTTTGAACAAGTTCCCGAAATACACATAGTTGTTCAAAATCAATCTCATCATAGTCTGTATCCTCGTGATAACACTAGGGTAAACACCCATGTGAGTGGGCTACTTCTCTGTCTGACATGCTATGAACGAAAAATATTATATGTACATAACATATACACACACATACATTGCTCATAGAATAAATCTCATTTATATTAACATAATATCATTCACGATTTAAAGGGTATAATAAATGAGGTAAACTAATAAAAATAATCTACATGTATTGAACTCTTTAATATATTTCACATATACATCTTTCGGAGACATACTTCGTAAACAATTCTACAAGCATGCAATGAGTAGATAAATACCTCATATTGAACTCTCTTCGTATTACTTAGTCTACAACTGAACAGATACTTGATATCAATATACTTATTGCTACTACGATATTTCGGGTATATCTCATAGAATATCGATGTTTGACTATCTCCATAAATAGTCAACATTCTGTTTGGAGCACTCAGCATAAGAAGACTTAATAGTCTCTTTTGTCAAACACAATCTTTTATCATAACTGGAAAAACACAATTTCACCCTTAGCCTTAGCTAATATGCACCTATGTATTCTATAAGGTCTATTTCCTTAGTTCAATACATTATAGCATAACCAATGGTCATACGCAAGTATCTTACAAATTTCTTAACGGTCTTCCAGTGCTCTATTTTAATGCACACAACATGAGTTATATTAGGTCTGGAGTATAACATAGCATATGCAATGCCAATATACGGAACATTTCCATAACTTCCCACTTGACAAGAGTTTTAGGACAAATACTTACAGTAAGAATCATATTCTTAGTCATCGGAATACTTATGGGTTCATTATTCTGCATATAGAATCTTTCTCAAACTCTTTTTGTACAAGATTCCAGAGACAAAGATAATTAGCTTATTAATTTGGATCTCGATCCTAGGACCTATGCAGACCTTACCACGTTACTCGAGACCCAATCTTTCATCAGTATGGTATATATATAATGGTTCTCCTTTACCATTCTAAATACCATATCCTTAAAACCTCATGAGATTATAAATTGACTTATTCAATTCAAGAAACCTCGTGTTTACTAATCTCTAGGACAAATCCTTTTGATTTTTCCATATTGATCTCTCATGACAATTCTCCCCTAAGAATAGAGGTCCATACACCTACTTGATGTAACTTTAAAGAAGATACAACTACTAAAGTTAAATTAATTTATATAGATGTAGTTTTCACAACTGGAAAGAATATATTCTTATAACATATTTTTATCAGTTTTAATATACGAATCCCTTAACTATAAGCCTAATGCTTTCTCTTTACATTAGGAATCCACTTGTTCTCAATATTTTATGTCCTTCAGGTTAATTCTTCTTCCATCACACACAACTATTCATCTCCCTTTAAAATACTTAATTTTCAGGGTTAGAACAATTTCTCATATTACTTAGGCTCCGGATCTTCATAAATATGTCTCGTATATTTATCATACATCAGAATTCTTCCTTTAAAGCTCATTTCCGTACTCGCATTTGAGTTAGAAATATTAATGATTTAAGCTCACACTTAAGTTAAAAATATTGACTCCCACTTGGATCAATAAGATTGGCTCCCACTTGGACCAATAACAATTTTGGTTCTCGCCTCCCCCATGGAATAAAATCCCTTATTAATGTGATCATTATGAACCAATACATTTGAATTACTCCCACTTGAAGATGTATCCAAAACATTAAGTTCAAGATTCTTAATAAAAAGAATATGTTTTTGCCTAATACACTTAATCTATGGAACTCATTTCTGAGAAATTGAATTCCGTGATTCAAAATTTTACAGATCTATCCGCATTCTCCCCTTCAAAAACATATCCTTTTAATATGTTTAAGTATCTTAAAAGACACTCCATCTACCTCTTGGACCCAATTTTCCAAAATTTTTTTATTTTTTTTAAGGTAATGTGGGAGTTAGTGATACAACCCTAATGTCATAACTAGGATAAATTTGTTATACTTCCAGTCCATGTCACATGTGGGTTGGAAAAGACAAACTTTGAAGGTACTTGGTTCGGTACATATACTTAACCATTATAAGAAGAATCAACTTTCTCCTTTCATTAATTCTATACATATATAGAGTTTAGGGATGAACAACAGATGTTTAATCCCTTCATTACATAAAACTATAAGCTTAACTGAAAAGTACTTTTTACCACTTTAGTTCCAATGCTTTATAGTTAAATCCAATTGATTTATTTCTAGATTCATAAATCTTTTGATAGCTAGAAGCTTTAGATTTATGAGTAATCTAGTAGATGATGTCATAACAAGTATGGACATCATTTAATGTGATGAAAAATTAGGCTTATACTTTACGTTCATATCTATTGAATCACATATATCAGAATGAATAAGTTGCAATTGATTTGAGTTCTAGTTCGTTTTGAAATGGAGTAAAAGTTTGATTTCCTCTAAATGGAACTCATCACATGGTGATAATTTATCATTATAAATTATCAATCACGTTAAGCCTAGATAAAGCATTCTTCGTAATTTATGTGATACAATCGTCTATATGATATATTAACATTTTCTTCTTAAAGGAGAGTTAGTCATTTGAAAACAAACATTATCCACTTGATAATTTGTAATGCACATTCATTACAATAAAACCATTTATTTAAGAACTAGACTTATAAATTTACAGTTCAGGAATGAAGAAACTTAATCATCAGAAAAATTCAAAGATGAACCTGTTGTTCATTAAACCATATCATGAATTTAAAATTTGACAAATAATATGAGATTACAATACATCAAGTAGCTATTGGGTTTGCGCTCATTGCAAATATAGTTTACATGTGTCAATTTATAGAACTTCAACTCATTTTGATATCGATATAAATTTCAATGTTTCTCATATAGATTGTTTAAAGTACACAAAGATACTATGGTCCATGCTCATGTCATATGTTGCACTTAAATCAATAATCCACAAAAAATATGATTCCGTCAGCAACATTGAGCATAGTAATATATAATTCACTTTAGAATATATTACATGTACCAGGTTGGGCTTAGTGCTCTATTGCACAATGCCTCTATCGTGGCAATTTAGCATATCACTTTTGTGATTTTACTATTTATTGCCTTTGGACCCATTAAATTCATGTTCAAATGGTTCAAACCCATTTGCATTGTTCTTCTTTCCTTTTTAGATATTCAAATGTAAGTTAACATCTGTTGTCTTAAGAACTATCTACTTAAGACTTTCCTTATGCCAAATGCATTTAGGAAGAATCTTGGATATCAGAAGAATAGTTTCTATAATTTTCAAGAAACTTTTAATTACATTAAACGAACTAATTCTATAAGAATGAGTTAATTGCACCACATGTGCTCCCACTCAAAGTGAAGAACCGATCACTAGTTAGAACTTCTTTCAATTTAGTGATTAAATTTGAACATGTCTCTCTTTCATGAATTGTAGCAATTAAATCATTTATAGCACCAAGCAAAATGATACAGGTCATTGAACTCCTCCTCCCCCATGAAAGAAACAGATTCTTGTCATGCATATGTTGGTTTGTGCCACTCTTTTTAAACTCATACACAACAATGTTCAAAGTATAAAAGGACTCTTTATTCCTCAAGTACAAATTCAAACTTTAACCTCCAGATAACTTAATAACTACCATTAAGAATCTAAGTCTAATACAAATGAATTCATAGTAGAACCCATTAATGATATTCTTTAATCAGTAACTGTGAGACTAAACACGTATACTAAGATTTAAGTCAATTATATGAGCAATTGTGTGTTAATTACTATTGACTTGAATACAAACTTTCCAAGAAAATGTAAGCATTAACCCCAGTATCGAAAAAGATATAAATACCCCATCATCTACCAGGTGAAAACACTTGCATTTAATTTAGTTCGATTCATCGTACAATAATAATTATATGTATTTTTATTATTTGTTATAGTTCCTTTAACTATAAGTTATATCATTAAATACACTTTGAACCTGTTGTCTTTAATTAGTTCACTTAACTAATGGCATTCATCGATAAGTATTGGATAACTTTATTATGCATTATTATTGAAACTAATTTGGGATTAAATAGGGCATATTAGTCCTAAATTTTTTATTAAGGATTTAAATATTTTATGTATTTTATATGTCTTTAAATAAGTATAAAGTATAAAATAATTAACAATATATTAATTAAATAAATCACTTAGATCTAGGAATAATAAAACACAATCCCAAAACTATTCAATAACAAAACATGCATAAAATTTGTTATTCAAAAAATATAAACAAACAAACAAATATGATGCTTAAACAAATGACAATGACTTATATTGTCAACCACCACATAATATACTTAATGTGTGTAATTATTTTATCTCTTATTGGAATTAAATTATACATTAAGTTTTATAATCCAAAAATTACAACAACATCTACTATGATGTTCATAATGATCACCGTAGATCAACTCATTAGATCTAGAGTTCTTTCCTTTGATCGAACTTGGTGATATCAAATCAAATTATTTTAAAAAGAACCCGGATATCCAATTATTACATAATTTGATCATTCAAACAAATTGAAAATTAAATTTGCAAAACCATGTTTTACAAAATAATAAAATCAATACACACAAAAAATTGGATTTCTCTATGCAATACAATAAAATAATACACTATGTGTTATATATAAATACAATAAGTACATTTTTGAGAACCAATTTCCTCAAGTTCCTCTCGGCTCTCTTCCACTAAATAGAGGCTCAGGATTACGTGAGGTTTGCATTATGATTGACCATCTATAACATATGTAGAAAGATCAATGTCAATTATTATATAAATAATTAACTTAAATATATTACCAAAATATATAGTGATATAATTTATATCACATATAAATTAATATTTAATTATCATAAAAATAATTAATAAAAATATATTTTATCATATTTTATATTATCACAAATATAAAATAATTTATTCATTATATAAATGATTGATCATTTAAGTATATTACTAAAAATACTTAATCAGACTTATATAACATATATATAATTCAAATAATTATCACATAAATAATTAAAATGTATAAATATATTAATAAAATATATTCAAACATTATACCTCATACATGTATAATTAAATTCAACCATTATATAATAATTAATTTGGATATTAATGATACATTTTCATTTATGTAACTAATAAAAATATATAAAGAAAACAATTATCAAAATTAATCAACATATGAAAAATTTTCAATTATTTTCCAATAAGTTCAAAATTATTTTCTAACCAATAAAAAATATTTTAAAAAATTAAAAAACTAATTTTTCATAATTTTTAAGCATTTATTAACACATAATAAATGAAAACCATTATTTTCTGAACCTCAAAAAATTCTGATTAAATAACCATTAAATCCGAAAAATATGAAAATGAGGGGTAGAAAAAATTTCAGAGCAAAACAACATCATTTAAAAGGCTAAAACATTAAAAACAATCTGAACCGTTGGATAAGTGACACGTGTCGCAATCCAGAGTAGCCACAAAGTGAGTTCATGTAGAACGCGTCACACAGGAACGCAAGTCCAACCGGCACGCCGTCCGGTCGCCGGTGCATGATCCACACGCTCCGGCACTAGTGGGTAATCGCCAGCGGAAAGTGTGGTCCACGCACCGCCTTTCGGCCACTTTCCAGCGACCGGACTTTGGCAGTTCAACTCGTTTTCAAGTTTCTAGTCCGTTGGTGCGGTCCCTTTAACAAAAAAATGAACGGAAATTTACGTTTACACAAAACGTCGCTTAAAATTGAAACTTTTTCAGATCAAAACACGTAATTTCCGACCAAAAAAACGAACTCGGTCACTAATTCAAGCCATACGAACTCTGGAAAATCAAAATTTCCAGAAAATCATGTCCAAAACACGAGAACATCGTTAAAACGTTCCAAAAACACTAATTTTCACCATTTTCACACTTTATTCTTGTAATTCACGAAGAACACGAAATCAAATTCCGGAAATAAATTTTCCAGAATTTCAGAGTGTGTAGAAACAGATTATACATGTCAAATCATCGCAAAAAACAATCACACGCTGATACCATTGAAGGATAACGTAAATAGGTAACGAATTTGACACTTACCTTTTTCCGTATGCCCAAGATCGAAGAACGCCGCATCAAATGCCAAGTCGAATCCATCTCACGGTTTATCGGAGTATGGATGTATATCCACATCTTCTGCAACGACGAAAATCGATAACGATCGATTTACGATGTTTCGTCGTGAGATGAAAACCCGGGAGAGAATTGGTTGGAAAATGAAAATGATAATGAATTGGAAAATGAATTCCTTACTTCCATTGAATATTGCAGAGAAAAATGACTCATTATTTATTATTTCCATTGAATATTGCAGAGAAAAATGACTCATTATTTAATATACACGTCCACATATATAATATGGAATTTAATTAATTACAATTAAATCTTTAAACTCTTAATTATTTGTAATTAATTTTTTAAAATTTTATAATTTTTAATTTAGTTCAAATAACTAGATTGGATCGGATCCTTTAACTCGATTGACCCGCTTACGGACAGACCTAATATTTACCAACATCGTTAAATATTAACACAATATATAACGGTTGAAATGGTCAAATTTTGACCGAAATGACTCATGGAGTATATATTTGATTTTGTTTATGAATTAAAGGCGAATATTATTATAAATGTCTGTAGCTTATTTAACCAACTTAAATTTTTGTAAGATCATCCAGTACTTGTAAAACATAAAATTAAAAGGGTTTGTCGAAATCTCTCCGAGTTAAATTTATAGTACATGGATTTTGAGAGGATTTTAATGAAATGATATGTTGTGCATTGTAATATAAAATTGATGCTCTTATACACATAGAAGTAGATATGTTACGTATCACTTAATCTTGCCATGATGATTTTGATCATACCAAATTTGTTGTAACCGCTCTTAGATTCATCCACCTTAGAATGTTCGACCAACGTCAAATTGGCTCTAATAGACCTAGCAAATGGCACTTATTGTCACAACAACCACAAAATCAACCACTTTTGAATATCGCAGCTGAGTGGAATTATAACCAGTCTTTTTATTTCTTAAAGAGGGATTGAGTCCGATTTCAATAAATACTGTGATACTATAATTTAAAAAATTATTTTGAAGATAGTTGGAAAGGTTTACTTCAAAAGTTCTAACTACTTCTTCCAGTTTTATATTTTAGTCATCCCTCCTTTAAAGTAAACACGTCAAACTCATAACTCAAATATTATAACTGGGTAAATCACTTTTTTTTAGTTTTTGTTATACCCCATTTGTGTTATCCATTTAGTGTATGCGCTATACAACTTATTACAATTTTTTATCTCTTTAGTACGTATTATGCATAATAACAGTGGTAGAGATTCTATAATGAAATTTCAAGAAAATATAACAAATTGCATAACACATGAACCAAATAGGTAATAATTGCATAAAATAAAAATTAAATGCCTAATAATCATTTTGCCATATTATACTACATTGTTAATCATATAGGCCAGAAAGAGAACTCTTCTTCAAGAAAAGAATCAATTATAAAGTTAATGCTTATCAGGAAACATTAACGTCTCCCTTAATATAAGGACTCCTCCATTCAATTCGTCTTCTTTTAGATTTTATATTTAGACAGAGACCAAATACGATAACATTATCAAGATAGACTGAAACACGTTATTAGAGACATACATGAGCTAATTTGTGATCTATATATAAATAAATTATCCATAAATGGAGTTTGATTTCTATAATTAGTATTGGTATCCAACCACTAGTCAGACACAAACTTCTGGTGCCTTAAAAGGCTCTGGAATGTGGTGTGTGTCGACATTTCCACTTTGATTAAATTGAAATCAACGAATAAAGCTAGGCCGGCCAAGTCAACTCTTTTCATCCACGTTCTCTCCATATAGTTTGACTGGTCAACTATATCATCTAGTTGGAATTTAAAACTCAATGGATCATAACAAATCAAAATTGACCTCAAACTTCACTTATATATATGTTGTCTGATTTAGCATACATATCAAATCAAAATGGCAACTTCTTCTGTTTCCTTGATTATCTTGTTCTTATTTCTTCTTTCATGCGCAGAAGCAAGGAGATTATCCAAATCATCCGTCTCTTCCATTATTAGTCCCAACTTATTTAACTCGATATTTCTACACAAAGACAATGCAGCATGCCCAGCAAAAAACTTCTACACATATGAATCATTCATCGAAGCAACCAAGCATTTCCCGAAATTCGGGACAAGTGGTTGTGCCGATACGAGGAAAAGAGAAATAGCAGCATTTCTCGCACAAATATCTCATGAAACAACAGGGGGATGGGCTACAGCACCAGATGGACCATTTGCTTGGGGTTTATGCTTCAAAGAAGAAGTCAGTCCTCAAAGCAATTATTGTGACCAAAACAACACTCAATGGCCTTGTTTCCCTGGCAAATCCTACAAAGGACGCGGTCCCATTCAACTTTCTTGGTCAGTATTCCTTTTCATTTTTCACTTGCTTGCTAGGTAGCCCAACCGAAACACACTAAATTTTTTTAAAATACTAGTACGACATGAAAATTATTAGTTGGACACATCAAATAAATATTGAAACTACACATTCACCTTCAGAAAACAATGCTATTTAATTAAAATTTCAAACCCATCGTAAATTTCATGGTTTATTAATTGTATGATATTTTTTTTTACTACTTATCTGGTAACAGAAATATTCATTGTTATTTTTTTCAAAAAATTATATTCTAGTACTATAAAATATTTTTAAGTTATTTGTTTGCATGGTATGCAGGAATTACAACTATGGACCAGCAGGAAAGGCGTTGGGGTTCGATGGGTTAAGGAATCCAGAAATAGTAGCAAATAACTCGGCAATAGCATTCAAAACAGGACTTTGGTTTTGGATGACAGAGCAGAAGCCTAAGCCTTCTTGCCACAGTGTAATGACTGGAAAATACGTCCCGACAAAAGCTGATTTAGCAGCCAATCGAACTGCTGGCTTTGGGTTGGTAACTAACATTATCAATGGAGGTCTGGAGTGTGGAATTCCTAATGATGCTCGTGTTAATGATCGGATTGGATATTTTCAGAGATATGCCAATTTGTTTAATGTTTCTACCGGCCCTAATTTGGATTGTCAAAATCAGAAGCCTTTTAGCTGATTTTTTTATTTGCAAATTGAGTTTACGTAGTAAGCATAGATTAATAATAATTGGGCTGTATAATATATATTCTTGCCTTGGTGACCTCTGCTGTCATATGCTTTGTTTTATTTGAATGATTATGAACTCTGTAGTTTGTCTTAACTGGCCCCTCGATTCCCTGACTTTTCTTTGAAAATGTTTTAAATAAGGGTGTTGTTATGGGAAATTTATGTAACTTCTTTATATATCTCTCTGATAGTCATTATATAATTTATCATCTTATAATGTATACTACCTACTGTGAAGTTTAAATTTCAATTATAACATATTAAGTTGTATGGATATGCACTACAAGATTTGGAGATTCTTTTTCCAATGTCAACGAGCGGCCGAGTTAGAACTCCATGAAACAGGGGCAGAGTGTTACAAACAAATATTTTCGGCCAACAAATTTTCTGGCAAAATACATTAGTATATATAATTCAAAATACAAGCAAGTGCTAATCTCATATAGTTCAAGATCTAAATAATTGAGTTCTACAAGTATTCATTTTTTTGCAAAATAGCTTCGTTATCAACAACTACGAATATATCTCTCAATGAACACCACCAAGCTGTCACTCAACCATTCACCGCTGGTTCCATTTCTCAAATCAATCTTCACATATTCTAATGGAGAAAAGACTCTCTTAACTAATGCATTAGCAACTGGTAGGAGCAAAACAAACTCAAGCAAAACCAACTTAAAAGATTCTATTTTTCCGATTTCCTAGACCAACTTATAGATCAATTTTCTATTTCATTCTCAAATAATATTTTTTTTAACCTTTAATTTGATTCACAACAATTATACATAATATAATTCTTCTCTTTCTTTTATGCATCCATTCTTTTGTTACCAAAAAATAGAACCATAAAAAGTTCACAAAATCTTTGTGTTTATAAAACCCAAAACTTCAATGCTTGACTTTTAAAACTAAAATTGATTAATTACATAATTTCTTCTCCAATATAATACACAAATTTAGTCTCAGAATTATAAGAAATCAAAATAAAACTAAAGCAACATAATGAAACCAACTGACAAAAGGCAAATGAACCAAACTTACAATCAAACATACATGGGCGTTTGAACTTAGAAATTGATTGCCAAGCACCGGAAGTTTAAAGCTTAGTTTCCACCGGCCGTGCAAGTCATGGAGGAGGAAGAGCGTCAACGATTAAGTCCCAGCAGATCATCGATTTGAACTTGTTTTTGTTTGGTGAGTGGGCAAAATAAACAAGACATATATTATTAACATAATTCTCTAGTGTCAAAGTGATGTCGTTTTTAACTTCATAATCAATAACTACGCCACCGTTTGGTAAATTAAGGGATGAAAAATTAAGAAGGAGATGGCTAAGTTAGAAATCAGTTTCATTCATCGGTTTTTGCAGCGGCAGCCATTGATGGAGTTGTGAAGTTTGCAGGTGAGACATTAGTAACATGCATACAGGTATTTATGATTCCTGGCGGAGAGGGTGGGCAGCCAACCACTGCTGCTACCCCTGGCTCCGCCTCTGTCAACGAGTGTAGTATTTCATATAAGTTGGAGAGGTTTTATTTAATTTGGACAATAATCTTGTCTAAGAATTTTTTAAGAAAGAAGATGAAGAATACTTGTTGGATCCCTTTTACCAATTATTTAACCGTCTATTTTTATAATTTAAAGGGTGGATTACAAATCACATGATATGGAATAGTTTGTTGATTAATTCTATGTGAAAAATAAACAAGAACATATTATTTTCATTGATTATATTGAAACAACTTGAATCATAACACGATGAAAAATATAATTATCGTTTCTCTTTTCGCTTTTTAATCAAATTTAAAATTTTACATCATCTTAGCTTACAAAATGATATTTTACAAGATTTTATATAATTTATTTCCTAAAATTATATTTCAATAAAATTGTTCTTTGAAAACTCTTGGATTTGTTGGAATTTTGGTTTATATATATATTCTAGACTTTGTGGCTAAGCCTATCCAAAATGGGTTGTAGCTATAACACTAGAATGAACCAAAAAGAGTTTTTGTATTAAAATGTGCCGTAGCCTATACATTGAAATAGCCGTTAGCCTCTACAAACGAAGAAAGCGAAACTCAATTTGGAAAAATATTCAGCTGTCCAGTCCAAGCGTATTCGTGGTTTTTTTTTTTTTTTTGCATTTTTTTTCTCCCGTTGCTACCTTCTCTTTCCTATTTTATTCGTCGCATGTAAAAAATTGAATCAACGCCCAATACATGAGAGGGCTCCATTTTTTTCTCATTTACATTTCAACACACGAAGAGAACAAGGATGTAAAAAAATAAATAAAAGTAGCTACTAGTCATTTACATTTCAACACACGAAGAGAACAAGAAAATAGAAAAAATAAGTAAAAGTAGCTATTTGGCACAATGACAGAATTTGAATTAGATTCATGGAAGAGGACAAAAAATAGAAAGCATATTCAAATCGGCTTCTCCTCTATGGGTAGGAATGACAGTTGAACCCTTATAATAAAAAAATGAAGAAAACAAAAAAAATTAAATGGAGAGAAAGATAACACACCATCAGTATTAATTATGGAATTTGTTAGCTAACTACGGATTTATTGAACCATTAATCATTTAAACAACAGATCATTGTCTTTTTAATAATTTTGTTCATTTATGGAAAAAAAATCGCAGAATAATGTAGTTCGTTACATTGATCGAATTGTGAAGTAAAACACAGAATCGACCGTCACTCAATATGTTTATAAGAATAATAGTGAAGAATTGTAAATGTGATTAATATTATTACATAAAAAACAATAAAATGTTGAAAATAAAAGTCAAAATTTTCCTTTTATATTTTTTTGTTAAGGCTCCACTGGTTTAATAGTGATTCCTTTTTCTTAAAAAATTGATATGATGAACGCATTGCATGCATCTTGCCTTGAGTTTAATATTTTATTTTACGGCGTAATAGTATCATTTATCAATTAACAATCAGTTAATTAATTGAACAATTAAAAGGCATAGATGTATTGATAAAGTGAAAATGTCATATATTCTAATTTTTCTTTATATTTTAAAAGGGTCATATAATATGAAAGAAAGACAGATCTTATTAAACACGATTGCAATTAATTATTAGTATTATTGGACTGATTGTACGTGGGAAGAAAAAATTAGAACTTCTTGAACCTTATTACATATTATTCATCCTGATTGACTGGAGCAGACCTTATTGTAATTTATATTTACTAATTAAAATTAAAAACAATAATTTAAATAAGATGTGAAAACATCACTCCTAACAATTTGAACGGTGTCAAGTGACTTGATATCATATATATATATATATATATATATATATATATATATATATATATATATATATATAGAAACACATGAGTATCTCTATCCATGGGAAAATTAAATTTTATTGAAAAAGAAGAATCTCTAATATATACTAGTATTAGATACTTTACTGTTAGCAAAATAAAAAATATGGAATCATTATTGAAATGATATAATGAAATTTTTTAACCATAAATTGAGTCATTTAACATGAGAAAAACATTAAATTTCAATATGCGTACTGATGTGTCTCAACATAAAATAAATTAAATATCCGGTCGTTCCAAGGAAACTTAATAGTATCTAGGAAAGCAAGAACAAGAACAAGAAAAGAGAATAAAAATGAATGATTGATGGTTAAGTTGCGAAAGAGACAAAAAACATTGATAGTTGTTGATTCTGTCTTTGCTTTCGGTAAAGATAAATAGCATTGAAATTAGAAATGGCAAGAAATCTCTAGGAAACAGCTTACATTAAAAACAACGACTTTTTATGCTCAATAAATCCCCCAAAAGAAGTTTGTCGAGTTAAAACTTTCACTTTTGTAACTTCCCCCAACAAAAAGAAGCCAAAGCCGGCCACACTTGTAATCAATTACTACAACAGACATTATCATCAATTTTTGCAGACACCAAATGCATGTTGCTAAATTTCTGCTTTCTTTGTCCCAAAGCTTTCAGTTTTTACAAACATCAAGTCTTTCTTAATTATTTCTTTCAACAGTTACAAATACTTCCCTCTCCTTAATGGATTTCCTTCATGTAATTTCGATTCAATACTCATCACCTTAATTAGTTAGATAGAACTCGTTTTATAATCAAGAAAGACAACAATCCTAAACACACTCTTATTGTTTTGGGCATTCTAATTGATAACTTAATATGGTACGATTAAGCAATTTGAAATTCATACACTCTGCTCTTCTTCAATTAGACTCTGTCTTTTTTAGGTTATTGATGTTATGCATAATAAACAATTTATTTACGGAATTACTACTTCTTATATTAACAAGCTAGCCAAAATTCATCGTCTCCCTTTAGTTTTACCATTTGAGAAATTGTTAACCCACCCACCCAAGACTTTATTATTTCTTTTTGTTTCTTCTTTTAGCTCGTGGTATGTGTCACACTTTTATTCGATATATGAGACTATTAATTTCATTTTTTTGACCGATTAGAAAGAAAATGTCTGTGTCAAAACCGTATTTAATGAAATTGAACAAATAAAATTTTGTTTTAATTATATTGAGGGTATTACTACTTCGTAGTTCCTACTAACTCGTTGATAAACTTGATATTTTGTTCTTATTATAATCAGGATTCAATTATATACCAATCTAGTTTTTGTGAATTCAATATATAATTAGTATAATCGGGGCATTAACTCCCTTTTTTTATTATTACTTTAGTCATTTTGGAGTTATATCTTATCAGGTGCCTAGAATGGTCAGAATTAGCTCAATTTGTGAAATGGCTCAAAAAAAAAAAAAATATCATATGCGCGGAAAATTTACATGAAAGAGGCAAAATTTTCTATCATATTTGTTATAGTAAATTAACGATATACAACTATGATTTTCCAACATTAACGTTTGGCTGCAACAGCTCCTTCCCCAGTTCTGGTGATGTGAAAGCAAGAGATTATTTGGTCAAATCTCTACTCTTGTGATCTTCAATCTCTTAACAGAACATAAAAACATCCTGTTTTTAACAATAATCACATTAATGATTAATCAAATCCAAAAACCAAATAAGATTAATAACTAATACTTACTCCCATGGAACATCCCCAACCATCAACCAATCTCCTTCTTTGTCTTCATATGTTAACACATGACATTGTTCGGTCTGTTCGCCATCCATTTCAGCCCCTGCTTGGCTCAATCACCAAATTAACACCGTTAAAATCGCTAAAACAATACTCCTGTTTGAACCCCAACACCAACTCCAAATAAACGAAAATAGTAAAGGAGAAAGAAAGGTACTTAACAGATAATATTAGTGCAGAACATATGATCAAGAGTGGTTATTAAGTCATGATAACCATGATGGGCTAATAGATCAAGTTTTCTGCCAATTGGGATTCCTTCCATGTATACTTTTACAAAGAAAGTTGCACTATTGCACTCATTTTCTTCTTCTGCTGCTACACCCTTCCTCAATGTCTCACTAATTTAATCAAAGTCATTTCAAAAATCGATGATCAAATGTAATATTATTGTTGAACGGCGTCGTTTTACATACCATGGCATAGAAGAATCAGAGATTGAGATGCTGAGTCCGAGCCTAAGATCAGTGCTGTGGTCTCTGGTTTGGTAATAGTTACCGCTGCTTTCAAGTGAAGAAGGTGACCCAAACCTCCCCATTTTTTTTTTAAGCTGTGATCTGTTATAATGAAAATCTATACTTTAGCTAGCCGCCATGCTTATGAGGCTTATAAATAGATGAGTTTAATATGAATTTATCTGGTGTATCAATATTTAAGAGGGCCCTACCTTTTTCTTTCTTGCAGCTCTTTGGGCCGACATCTACACGTGTCATGTGATTTTAATAATATTATCTTCTGTTCAATATGCTTCATGTGTGCTAATTACATTGGTTCTCCTTAATGTTGGTTGCTACTTAATTATTAATGGAATTTTTACAACATTTTGCTTACAGTTACTAAAGCACCGGGTGTTTTTTTACAGTTATTGTAGTATTTGTAATCAAATATTTAAAATTATTATTTAATTTTTGAAAAGCTAAATTTATTTATCACATTCGTATTCAAGGTTCACAATTGACACCTTAACAATTTTCATATGACTAAAAAGGTTAGAATTAATAGTTTGTCCACAAAAACAATGTCCAGTCCGTGAACGTGAATTATAAAATTAACATATGTTGACAAAGTTGAATAGGAAGAGATGAATGTGGACAAGTTGTGGGGTGTGGGATTAAGACAAAAAAGCATCGGTATTAGGACCCTTTCTCACAATCAAGTATTTAAACACAAAACAAACAATTTCATTTTAAAAAAAATGCAATAAAGATGAAAGTTCAATGAATTGGATTATGGTGCCGCGCATGAGGCACATTGGGTACAGTTATATGCATAATTAAGAGCGACACTCAATGTTATTGCTGTTGTTGTTTTGGATAAGTGATACCTTTCTTAATATGTTGTCAATTTTAATAAATCTCTCACATTCTATGTATCCATAGACATGTCCAGTTATGCTACTGTTCAACATTTTGATGCTTCAATGTGCAGCAATGCGCCATCATTTGTTTCATTGTCCCCCTCACTGTCCTACTATTTCACATTGATTTTTCCTTTATTACTGCAACATACAAAGTTGATGTGTAATATTACTACTTAGTTTTAAATATTTAAATAATGTTACTTTGTCATTTTGGTCCATCTCAGATGTCATGACAGATTTTATTCTGAATAATTAAAGTTTTACTCTTTCGTTTTGCATTTTTAATTTTGCATACGAGTGGGTTGAATTTTATTGTCTTCATCCAACACAAGTAAACTTGTAATATCATAATTAATCGAGGATTTTATGAGTGGAATAAAATTTTGACACTGTAGCATGAATTAAGTATTTTGTCTGTCTTTTCTTCAAAAAAAAAAAAAAAGTATTTTTGTCTGTCTTTTATTACATCAAATATAAATTTCAATCGTACTACTACATGATAACTTTTAGTCAAAAGACATGAGGAAGCAGTGAGATGCAATAATGAAATAAGGAGTCCGATGTTGATTAATAAACCTGAAAGATGGAGAACTGCAAATCCCGGCGTACTAAAATGGAGACATGCAAGCAAATGAATTTAGGAACACAAGGAAAAGGATGATAAGACATAAACCAGCAATTCTTTCAATTTTGAAGAAATAATAAAAATGAGCCACACGTGTAGCTCCAAGTGTATAAAGGGAAATATGCCAATGTCAATGTCGAATTTATGCTCCATGTTTACTTTAACTTAAAGAGGGGAACAACAAATCTTTGCTTGGACCTAAAGATACTACTCTTGCTTAACTCATTAAAGAGATTTACTTTTTATTTTTTTGCATTTTAAACACTTTCGCGTAAAATAAAAATGAAAAAGAAAAGTATATGTCCCCCACCACCCCTACCATTGTGTTTGCTTCTATTCCCTTTCCCTTCCTTCTATGACTTTTTCGTCTTTCTATCCATTTCACCCTCTTCTCAATCCTCTAAGTTTCTTTCTTGGACCCTTTTTATTCATCTCCTGCACTTCTCCTTTTCATTTATGTTGATTTATTAACTCAGTACAATATAAGAATTCAAGTGAGTGATATACCCGTGATTTAAAATCATATCTAATCCAAAATCCTAAGTTATTAAGTTTATAAGAGTATGTTTTAATCGTATGCAATTCACTTATCATCTAAGCTTCCGTGGTTCCAAATCTACACGTACCTAACATTAATGCTAATAATAAATAAAAATAATAATTTGGTTTCGGCTCTCGAGAATCAATTTGGCATCACAAAAGCAAAAACAACTAAAAGAGTTTGCACAACTTTGCTAACTAGACAAATTTGATATGATATGAATTTTTGAGTGTTAATTTGATTTTTCTACTTATTGAATTCTTTTAAAATTTATTCAATGTAATGTGTCACTGTACATACTATTGTTGTGTCAATAGATTTTTTAATCACAGAAAATGTCAAAATAGGGGGATAAGTTTATGCTTAAAAATAATTTAGGAATATATTTAATTTTTCGAGCCTCATTAGAATTTAAAATTAGTGAATTAAGTATTTATCCAATGAACACTTACACTCATTGTGCTCTCCCAGAGATGTATCTTTCTATTAGGTTGAAAGTTTTAGTTGGAAATCTATCAAATCTTGGATTGAAATCTTTGATTGAGGATGCCCTTTCGATGTTTCCACGTAAGTTTGTCTGTCTAATTTGGGGATTTATTGTGGGACCCAATTCCCATGTTTAGGCTTGCTTTATGGACCCTTCTTTTCTCTAATAATGGTAATTGAATTGGCCGCCTCAATACTTTTATCCTTGCCTAGTTTTTGACTAATTGAATCCTATGACCTATTATCTTACTAAATGGCAAAGTTACAACTCCATTCTCCATCATTTTGCCTCATATTCTAGAGAAATCCAGCAGCCAATGTCACAGAATATTTATTTTTTGTGTCACGATTTTCTTCTTTTTTTATTGGGAACTTTTCCAGCCTGTTTGCTTTGGGCAAAAAACAAAATCCTATCAGTTGTGTGACTAAAATATTATCAATCATTGCTGATACGTTGTGGCTGGATACAATAAAAATTTGCAGGGAGACATTTACCCATATTGTTACCAATATGCTACTTCCGCAATTCCTAAAATCATAGAAAACGATGTTTTTGTTTTTTTAACCATGGTACATTTCTGTAACACTTCCTGAGTACAAGGCCTATGATGTTTTAGAATCTTATTTTCAGTTTTAAATAGTTATAAATAACACTGATTTCAGTTCAGCTCCATTCGGATAAGACTCATTCAATACCCTACAGATTGTGTCCAGCCTCTTTAAGTTTTCATATCATGGGCACAGGAGATCAGAGGGTTCCATACTTCATTCATCAGTACTTATACCATGTTTTGTAGACATATCAAACTCATCTCGCCAGGTAAATGAACACGAAACTATAAAAAAGAAAATATTGTCACTATTGAGCAAAAAGCCTTGAAACAACTAATACAAATAAAATAGACCTGAAACTACATTATAGTGGAACCCTTGCATAAATCTCATCAGATGATCAGGAGGAACGTGATGCCTATTTATATGCAATCTGGGAAAGGAAATTGGTAACATTGGAGGCTGTTTCGTAAGCTCCTTCGACACATTTTCCCAAAGCAACACCATATACATAGTTGCCCCCCAGAAACAGCCCTTCCAAGCCTTGTTTGCTCAGAGCGTTTTTTGCAGTATCTAGGATGTCTAAATGACCAACCAGAAACTGTGGAATGGCTTGAGGCCATACTCTTACACCAAGTGTAACTGGGTCCTTGGCATTGGGTTTTATGAGCATCTTACGCAGATCACGATCTACTGCTTCAACAAGTTCGCTCTCTTTCTGTATAAAGGAAAAAAGAAATGTGAAAATTAAGAGACATGTAGAGTTGCAAAACAGATCACCTTACCTTGGCCAATATTCCAGGATTGGTAGCACCCCCGATGTAGTTCAAGAGCAATATTCTCCCATCTGGTGCTCGATTAGGGAAAAGCGATGAACTGTATATAGTTCCTGAGGTATCAACAACAGAAGAGCTAAGTACAGTGTCAAATTGTTCAATAGAAAGGTCTAAGGTACAAATTGATGTTCAATATGAACCACATTGATGTTAAATAAAAATTTGCAAATGCTACAAGAAAGCTCACCTAAAGTTTCCACTCCTTGACTACGGGGATGCAACTGACCAAACCCCTTAAGCTCACCATCTATTAAACGGTCTGTCCGAATTGCATCTTTTGGGTATGAAATAGACACAGCAGCAACTGGTGGGTAATAAAACTCCGACAGTGCTTCAGCAGCAGTAGTCTGACACCAGAAGCATTCATACAAATATGTTCATACATTTGTAAATTTTCAACAAGGAAAAAAAAAGAAATGATTAATGATGAGATGACCATTCAACCACTGAACGAAATGAATGACTGATAATGCATGGCAGTTTATAGATAATTGAGCCATTTAAGTTAACTGATAAGGATTTTCTTCAATAGGTGACAATGGAATTCTTTAAGTTAACTGTTTATTGTAAACGCCACAAAATCAGGTTCTTCTTCGTTATTTCTTTAGAAAATTTATACTCTAGAAATCAACTACCACAACAAACTATAAGCTTTATCCAACTTGGAACTAGTTTCCAGCATCTAAATCAATTGTTTAGAACTATAGATGCTAACAAAAAGCAGCAATGCCTACAACAACTGTGTAACTTAATGCTAACAAGGTACGTTTCAAAAATCTAAATTGCTTCTTCAGGACAATTTCCAGAAAAATATTAATGTTGCCTATAGTGCACCATCAAAATCTGCTGAAACGAGACAGCATCGATTAACCCTGTTTTCTAATGAAACTCAGAGTCAACGATAAAAAGCAGAAAGGAAACTTATAATTGCTACCAAATTGCAGGATTCATTTTCCTCGGCATTACAGCATTAAAATCTAGCAACTTCTACAAGCTACAATGTTCAAGAGGCCCACTAAATTAAACAGCAATAATGATAAAAAGACAAAACTATGATGCACTGGTGAACTTTAGACTGATCCTAAATAATTGAAGTAAAAAATTGTATATCGTTAAGAGAAACATACAGAAAGAGGATTCAAGAGACCGCTAGCAATATGGGATGGAATTGTCAGTACAACACTCTTGCTCTGCACAGTAACTGTTCCTTCAGGTGTTTCATATGATAAACTATACTCCCCATTGTCCAGTTTAGAGATACCCAAAAGCTTCCAAGATAGCTTGACATTACTACCCAACCTGCAGCACCAACACAGTTTATCAATGAATTAGTTCATCCAGTGTCTAGAATGACAGATAACCAACTAAAATTCATTAAATTCAATTAAAGTAAACGAAAATGTTACCTTGATGCAATTGCCTCAGGCAGCATTGTGAGTCCCTTCCTAAAAGACCCAACTGTTTGGCCCTTAGGTTTTGGTAGACGCCTGTAGGGTACTGAAGTTCAGAAATTCAACAATAATAAAGGATGTAAGATAATTTCAAAGCAAGGAGATAAATTTACGGGTCACGAGGAGGCTTGGGGTTTTTATTCTTTTCCTGGATTGCTTTAAAAGTTCCACCAATGATACTGCCTCCATTTTGTTCCAGTATCCAAACTTTTCCGAAAGCTGCTTTCATGCTTAGTTTTGAAGGATCACCTGCATAAACCCCTGCACATGAAAAATAACATCTTCCATTAAGGAAATTCTTGTAAAAAAATATACGAATATTACAAAAAAATAACGTTTGACCTTAACAACAAAATCAACCATGGTAGTTAAGGTGCGCCTCCAAGGCACAATCTTGCACCTTGAGTGAGCCAAGGCTTGATCTTGTGCCTTGAGTGCGCCTCAGACACGCGGCTCAAGGCTCAATCTTGCGCCTTGAGTGCACCTCGGGTGCTTGACTACTATGAAATCGACTAAGGAAATTTATGTTTGAGATTCACATATCATGGGGAAACCAACTGAGTCTTATTTACACGGTGCAATTTAATAACTCTGGGCAGCATAGGCAACTAAACCATTTAGTTTTTCTTTGGTATATAGCATGTACAAAGAAAGCCATCACCATGATGGATGTTAATGTTACATGATCAAAAGCACGTCTGAAGGAACCATAAAGTCCACAAAATGAACGTTAAAGGACTGCATAAATAAATGAATTAAACAACAGATGGATAAGCGTGCAATATAAACATAAATAATGCACTATATGTAATCTATGTATCAACAATGGCATAGATGTTTAAATGAATTCATAAATAAGAGTAAGATATAGAGGTCCAACCAAAGGGAAAATGAGCGATGTATATGACTACATTGAATTGTATTCATCATTTTAAGTTAACGTTTGTAGTATCAGTTTCAATTTACAAGCGAAAAAAAACAATATTGACATGAGATTGTGACAACTGACAACTAGAAGCTCCCAAAAACTTAATTTACCTGAGCAAAATGGCTCAATCAAACGCTCAAAAACTTCATCTCCAAGGTTACGACGTACAAATTCTTCAACTGATTCCTCACTTCCCTGTCACTTCCAGTAGAATTGTAAGGTTACGCTAAAACTATTGACAGAAGACTATTTTGAGTTACAGTACAATTATAAGATGAAAGTTAAAGAGGACAAACTGGAGGTGGAGGACGAAGTCCAAGTGCACCAAAACCTGCTCTGATTTTTCCACCAATGCTCATCAAATCAAAGAACGGCAAGTCAGTTAGCTTGGAAGGAACTGGCCTCAATTGTCCATCCCACAATACAAAACGCGGTGCAGTAGGATCCCCCAAAACTAGGTCATCCTTCAAACCACTATCCACCTACAATACAATGGAAATCCGCTAGGTCAACCAAATCGCTTCAGTTACGAAAAAATTTCACCAAGAATTTCTTCAGATAGAAATTGGATCCTCACCGCCATGGTTAGGATAGGATCGGAGGGCTGGAAACTGTTCGGACCCTCTTCCCAGAGATAACCGTCCCTTTCGACGGTGTTGATGTTTCCACCGACACGATCTCTAGCCTCAGTGACAATAACGTTAGGAGCAACATTCCGGTGCTTTGTGGCGAGTGCCTGAGCAATGCAGAGACCAGTAATTCCACCTCCTACAATCACGCAATCCACTGAGGCAGAATGTCCGTCGCCGGATATGGATTTCCCACCGGAATCGGATGGGGAAATTGTGGAAGGCTGCTCTGTAATTGAACACCGGAGTTTCAATTGTTTGCGGAAAGTGTTTCTTAAATTGCGTTTGGAAAATGATGGAACTATAGAAGGTGTTGGCCGGAAAAGAGACAAGTCAGAAATAGAGGCCATGGCGGCCAAAAATGAGTGAAAGAGGCAAGCTCACCGCCGTCAGAGGCGGCCCTTTAAACTAATAGGCAAAGTGATGCGGTGGGGGTTTTACTGTGTTATCTTCAATTGAGAATGATAGATACACCAGTTTCAATCTGATTGGATGAAGGGTACAAGCGATAACGTAACCTTACTGGTAGATTTCATTTTTCTTGTTGGGACATTTGCCCCTTCAAGTATTGCAATTGAGCAATTTGACCCTGTTTTACAATAATTGAATTTTTTCTTTTAAAAAATTATTTCGTTCAATTCATATATTTGTCCAAATTCTGCATTCGGCCCCATTTACATGTGTGAATACCGTATATTACAGTCTAAATTACAATTTTTTCTCCCCAAAGGTTTCAGCTACTCTTAAACTTGAAAAACTGATGCAACATAATCTTTATATTGGTTACATTTGAGAAAGTGGGTGGGTTGCATTTTTTAAAGAAAAAAAATATACACATGCGTGTGTCAATTTTCTACGGAAAATCACACAAATATTCAAAATCCAACCCTCTTGTGCAAATTTTTAGATTTCTGCCTTTTTTAATTGTATAAAAAAACATACACTAATTTATTCAAACAAAAAAGTGAGAAATCATTTGGATTGCTGAATCAAACTCCATGTTACTTGCCAAAGATGTTTATGGATTTACGTAGCCGGGCCATTGGCAGGAGCAATATGAGTGATAATCCAGTTATAGTTCGAGTATAGATTTTACCAAATATATATATATATATATATATATATATATATATATATATATATATATATATATATATATATATATATTAACACTGTGTTAAGATGAGCATGGGCATTGTTTGTTCTGGTGGTAAGCAAGCATGACCCCCTATATTAATACAGAAGATTTTTTTTTTCTTTTTAAAAAATTTACAAAATTTTATTAAATTCTTTTATAATAACAAAAGTAGTAACTTAATTATCTTTATTTTCATAAAAGAATTATATTTCATTTTTTAATTTGAATTTCTTATGCAACTTAACGTAACATATTAAGTATAATAATTTGATTAATATTTTCTCAAATGATAATATTGTAATTCTAATACGTAATTTGTATTTATCAATAGTTAATAACAATTTTGTTGTGTATAAATATTATAAAATATTAAATTTATTGTTGAAATTTTTTGAACATATATACTTTCATTTTATGAGGATCCATTTATAATTTATTGCTCAGGGTTCTGGGAATATCCGAGACGGCCCTGGATTTAAGATATATACACGTGTGTGTGATCATGGTAATGGAATTTGAGAAAACTAACAAAATGAAGCTGAGCAAGGTATGAAAATAATGAATTTGTAGGAGGATGTAATTTGTCTGAGATTTTATAAAAGTACATTGAGATTTAGTCAGCCTTTTTATATAATAATAAGTATAAATACTTTAATAATTTGTGATGTTAAAGATTACAAATTCTGAGTTATATAAATGGTGGGATGCATGGTTTTTTTCTTTTTTTTTTTTTTTTTTTTGTTTAATGAACGAGTGACCGAATCATTTTCTCATGGCTTTCACTTTATTCTCTTGTATAGATAAGACATTTGTTTATGGGAGGACTACTTTTCTTATATTCTCCTACATTGATTTTCTCGGTACCTTAACAAAAACTCTTTCAGGTTGTTTTTAAGTGTCATTTTAAATTTTTTATTTTTGTAATTGTTAATTGTCGAGTGTTTTACATTAGTCATGGACCAATATTGTGACTATTGGTCTCAACATTAGCATTTTGAACGTTGAGTTTTAGTTTTTTGGATCCCACCAATACACATGTCAAAATCATAATGTTGAAATCAAAAATCACATCATTGATCTAGGATCATTGTATAAATTCCCGTTTATTTAAAACAACAATGCAATTTTCACAAATTTTACTTTATATAGCATTATACTATAATTACTTCCGGCGTCGAAAGATTGCCATTCTATAATTTTTATCAAAATTAATAAAATATTTATCACACTATTAAAATGATTAATTTATCTCTTTTATTTTATCATAAAATTCTATTTCTTCTTTATTATTACCTTATAACTTTATCTATATTAAATCCCTTTCCTAATTAATACAAGAATACATAAGAAAAAATGTTAAATTTTACATTGATATTTTAAAATAATAAATAAAAATAATATTTTGAGTTAAATAACTGATAAAAAAAGTAATTAAGAAAATAATTAAGTAATGTGATTAAATTATAAATTATAATTAAGAAAAAATAGAATTTAATAAACATTTTTTTTGGATTTTACACTTACACGAAAAGTAGTTGGTAAGAAATTTCTGTGTTTATATGCTACATTAATTTGTTTTTCCCTTCGATCTCCACCTATACATGGTATTGCCTACTCCGCCGTTTTGTTGATTTTGGTGGTATTCTACTCTAAACAAGATCATGCATTTAATAAATTTATTTTCCAAATTTTGGTGAAGTGATGGGTGGATTTGAATAAACAATTCAATTCAGATGGAGGATTTGGACTCTGGAACTGATGAAATTGTTTTGTACGCTTTTCATTCTGAATTTAAGGAGGGGACTGCTGAAACTACTGTTTGGACATATTTGATTTTTTTATTTAATTTTTTTTGAAGTAATTGTAAATGTTAGGATTCGAATCCTGATCACCTCATCCAGTTAGTGGATGTACCATTCGGACTATGTTCATTTTTTTTATTTAATACTTGGACATTTTTGTTGGTTTTAAACATGAGTAATGATTAATGAAAATGTACTTTATTCGCCAGAGAATTGATGGAATTTCCATGCCCTAGTGGCAACTAGACAGGAGGAAGTGTAGTTTACCATTCCAAACAAGTTTGATTGGAAATTTGCTACCTTTTTCACCATTTTAAACTGAATTCCGTAGGTCTGCTAACGAGTTGACTTTTGCAGGTGCTTTTTCCTATAAAAACTTCAGATCGAATTTATAGCATCTCAACAGAGTTGCAGAAATTGGAGGTAGGTAGACGACACATTTTAGTCGAGGTAAGTTTTGGACATGCACGTCTTTCCTTTTCTCATATAACTTTGAAGTGAAAATTTCTTGTGCTTATCTTTTGTTGATTGCTGCGTTGTTGTTCATATTTTACACCAATAGGTGATTTTTTTTCTGACGCTGTTTCTTATTCTTCTAAAAAATTGAATTTACTTAAGGGAATTCAATTTTTTCTTAAACAAATTCATTTGTTTGGAAATTTCATTTATATTAAAAAATTTAATTAATTGTTCACTAATATATTTAACACTTTTACAAAATAATTTAGGGGAAGTTTTATAAATGGGCTGAAAGTTAGGAATAATTTCAACCAAAGTTTTGTATCCTAACTTATTTGACCAATTAAGTTTCATATTTACCTTCTATACGCTCCAAAATTTCTGTGTTCACCTTCCTTACCTTCTACGCTTATTTTTTAATTTTCTTATCTTATTTCGCCATTATCTCTTAAACTGCTATTTTTTTTTATATGATGCTTTAGAGTTTTTTGTTCGTCTCATTTTTATCTTCGAAACGTCATCCATTGTGATATACTTTTTCGAAAATATTTTTTCAACTGTTTGATATCTGGTAAGAAACTGGTATATAAGTGGTATGTAACTGGTAGGAAGAACAAGATGTGTTAATTTTGTTATGAAAGTATGGTAGGTAATACAAATACATGTCAAAAGCTTATCTCCGTAGCAATAAATAAACAACTATAATCTTAAAAGTAATGAAAATGCATTAGAAAGTGATAAAAACATGTAAAAAAGAATTCTACAAAAGTATTGAATAAAAAACAGTAGGAATCTGGTATGTAACTGGTATGAAAAACAAAAAATGCCAAAACTAGTAAGAAACTAGTAGGTAAGTGGTAGAAAACTAGTATGAAGAACAAAAAATGTCAAACCTAGTAAGAAAGTGGTAGAAAACTAGTATGAAGAATAGGTTATGTCAAATTAATCTTGAAAATTAATTAAAATGCCTTAGAAAGTGATTAGAACATGTAAGATAAAACTATTGAATCAAAACAGTAGAAAACTAATATGTAAATGGTAGGAAACTGATATTGAAATTAAAACAGTGGGAATCTGGTATCTAACTGGTATGAAGAACAAAAAATGTCAAAACTAGTAAGAAAGTGGTAGGAAACTGGTATCTAACTGGTATTTAACTGGTATTGAAATTAAAACAGTGCGAATCTGGTATCTAACTGGTATGAAAAACAAAAATGTCAAAACTAATAAGAAAGAGGTAGGAAACTAGTATCTAACCGGTATTGAAGTTAAAAAAGTAGGAATCTGGTATCTAACTGGTATGAAGAATAAAAAATGTCAAAACTAGTAAGAAAGTGGTAGGAAACTGGTATATAACTTGTATTTAACTGGTATTGAAATTAAAACAGTAGGAATCTAGTATCTAACTGGTATGAAGAACAAAAATGTCAAAATTAGTGAGAAAGTGGTAAGAAACTGGTTTTGAAATTAAAACAGTAGGAATCTGGTATCTAACTGGTATGAAGAACAAAAAATGTCAAAACCAGTAAGAAAGTGGTTGGAAATTGGTATTGAAATTAAAATAGTAGGAATCTGATATTTAACTGGTATCTAACTTGTATGAAGAATAAAAAATGTCAAAACTAGTAAGAAAGTGGTAGGAAACTAGTATCTAACTAGTATAGAAATTAAAACAGTAGGAATATGGTATCTAACTGGTATGAAGAACAAAAAATGTCAAAACTAGTAAGAAAGTGGTATCTAACTGGTATTGAAATTAAAACAATAGAAATCTGGTATTTAACTGGTATGAAGAATAAAAAATGTCAAAACTAGTAAGAAAGTGGTTGGAAACTGGTATCTAACTGGTATTTAGCTTGTAATTTTCTGAATCTTATTAGAATCTGGTAGGTAACTAGTATTTAAGTTGTATTAGCTTGTAGTTTTTTGTATTTTGTAAAAAATCTGGTATCTAACTGGTATTTAGCTTGTAATTTTCTGCATCTTGTTAGAATCTAGTAGGTAACTGGTATCTAACAGGTATGAAGAACAAGTTGTGTTAAATTAATCTTGAAAAGTGATGAAAATGCATTAGAAAGTTATCTAAACATGTAAGATAATTAATTACACCTAATCAGCTGATTTAAGTTCAGAAATACTTTGAAGAGCAAGCTTTCCAAGACCAATGAGAGTGATACAAATCAGATTAGTATATAAATTTACAATTGCATACAGCCTAATGAAATCCTCACATCAATTACAATACAAAAATTGCATAATCCTTCTGCAAATTAACAAAAAAAACAAACATAAAGAGACAAAACGAAATATATCAGCAACAACAGGATTTCAACTCCATGGATCCTCATTATCAATTGAAAAAAAAAACTGATCGAAAGCTAGAAAATTGGAATTGTGCAGAGAATTTAAGAATTGCAGAGAGCAGAAACTTGAAGAAACTTCGATCTAAAGAAAATTGAGGATAATCGAAACAAGGAAGAGAGATTTTGATTGGAAGAAACGCGCGATGCAAAAAGAGGAAGCAACTGAAGCTTGATAAAACAGTGTATATATAGAACGTATAGAGTGAAAAATGAAACTTAAAATTGGTTATAGAATGCAAAGGATAAGTTGGAACGTATTTTTGTAAATAAGTTTCACAAACCTTACATTTTTTACAATTTCCCTTTGTTTTATCTATTTGTTTTTGTGTGGATTTATTCGATCAAACGATTCAAGCTTTTTATTTTTGTAATTATCAAAAATAAATGTCTTCTTATACCATAGGTAGCACGGAAACGAGTTAGGAAAAGGAAATGCAATTCGGGCAACGCCATGTATCAGGTCAAAGTTTCCGTGCTACCAGTAAATGAATTGTGAATGTTGCTCATAATTGTCTTAATTTCATGTTTTCTTGATTATTTTCATTTTCTGATGATTTCAGACTAATGGAAGCAACATACGTACCGAATGGGAGAAAATTCCGAGCGATCTGCTGCTGAAGATCATCAAAGAAAAATTGAATATATACGACAAAACTCGGGCTTATTATGTGTGTAAATCATGGCAATCCGTTATGTCAAAGGCGTATCTCACCCAACAGTTTCCATGGCTATTGTTGCCATCCAAACGTTACATGGAATCGCGTTGATTCTTCGATGTCTTTGATAAGAAATTTTACAACATTAATTTACTTAACACCACTCGAGGTGAATTATTGTATTTTCGAGGATCATCCCATGGCTGGGTGGTTGCAGTTGTTGAATTTGGTTTTCGAATATGTCTCATTAACCCATTAAACGGGTTACAGAAACAACTTCCTAATATGACTTGGGAGATTTTTTCGCTAACAGAAAAGTTTATTTTGTTGTCGAATCCAAGCTTAAGCAATGACTATTTTGTGGTAGCGATATATGGAAAATCTTCGAGATTAGCATACACAAGGAGTGGCGATGATACATGGACTACCATTAAAAGCGACAAATATTTGTTGATGTTGCGTTTTATGAAGAGAAGCTATATGGTTTGACAAGAAATTCAGAATTGATGCACATTGAAATTTGCTCTAGCGGTACACAAGTGACTCGAATAAGCTCGGTAGTTGACCCTATACCCCGACATAGATTTTATGTTTATTTGGTTAAGTCGTCTATCGGTCTTTTAAAGGTTGAACGAACAACACAAAGAACAAGAGAGGAAGAAAAAACTACTAAATTTCATGTTTACAAATTTGATTTCGGAGTTGGTAAATGGGGCGGTAGGTTGGCAGATATTGGGGAGACTGTATTGTTCTTAGGAAGGATTTGTTCCATGTCAATATTGTCAAGAGATTTTCCAAAAGTGAGTTCAAACTCTATTTATTTCGTGGACAACTATGTAATGCCACCAGATCCAGATTGTTTGAGTCCAAGATGCTTACGCATGGGAGTATTTGAATTGAAAACGAGAATAATTGAGCATTCAGTGGCAACTTTCAGGTTTGAGCTGCAATATTGGTGGCCCTCGCCAATTTGGGTAACCCCCTCTTCTGTTTAATGTAATTTCTAGATATTTTGCTGAGTTTGTTCTTCAAGCTTTGGATTTCATTTTTAATGTTTTGGGATATTCATTATATTTTTTTAAAAGGATAGGAGCCACAAGAGATGGGATGTTCAATATTTACTTCAAAGAGATTCAAATTTTAGTATTGTATACAATGGTTATTTTTCCCATAATGAAGTTCTGAAATAAAATTGAGCTAAAACTATTATTTAATAGTTTACTAGTCAAAATTGATACATTATTATCTTGCAGCAGTTAGTTACTTAGAGTCTTAAAGTTCTATCTCTGTAGTAACTAGCCAGAGCTACGAATTATATATTCCGTTCTACAGGTTATAGATTGATCACTCAAATATTTTCTGTTGGTTGGTCTCCGGTTGATGGATAATGAGTGGTAAAAATTAAGTTTCAATCGATTTGTTGAGAAAGATTAAAAAGCGAATAAGTTTGGGTGTTGATAAGGTTCAATTGTATTTTGTATGCAAACCATGGCAACCTGACCTGCCAAATCTCACCCGATTTCAACTTAAGTATGTTAATTATATTTGAATTGTAATGAAGCATGTTGTTAGTGATGCTAATAAGATAGTAGCTGCTTTTTATGGTACTTTTTCAAGTTTTTCTTACACCAAAAGTGGAGATGGCAAATGAAGCCCCATGCGTGGTAACAAATCTCAGTTGACATTATATTTTTGATATATGAGTTGATACACAATGCACAGCTGGGTATTGAAACTGGTTCTTCAAATCCACAAGCTAATTATTTAAATATTTAGCTCATGAACTTGGTCAAACCAAATACGATTTTCATCCAGTAGATTCTTGTGTGGTCTATCAGTGGTTGAACGGATTGAAGAGGAAGCTAGAGATCATAGAACTAGCTGATTTAAATCATGCGCGTGTACATTAAAACTTCCGAACCGTGCTTTTGATAGAGCTGTTCAATTAATTTACAATAAACTCAGTTGGAGAAAAAGTTCCGCTAGAAATACGATGCATATGTTATTATACATTCCGCGAGCCCTTTTGTGCACAATGCAGCTATTCCTCACGATTATAAATGTAGTATAAAAATGGTACAAAATATATTTTTGCAATCATGAAATGCTTAAAATTAACAAGTAGATTCAACAGACTTCCTTTTGACTTGCAAACAATATATAAAATTGAAACCTAAAATATTTTATAACATAGTAACGCAAATTGAAATTGTGCTAATTCTATAACTACCTAAGATACTAGACATTTCTCTTAATCACTATTGTCCTCTTCAGCTGAAGTTGTCATCTTTCTCTTCTTCCCTGCCCCATTTTCATTCAATATCCCCGAGAGAGGATTAAGAGCAACTCCAACAAAAAGGACAATTCCAGAAACATCTTCTTTGATCATGAACATGATGTTGGAGTAAAGAGGATTACGGAAAATCAATTTAGCTCAAAAAATTAAATAAAGTAATTCACACAATAATAATTTTATTAAGCAAGTTACAACTCACTTAGTTTACTCTCTCTCTCACACTTTACAAATGCATATTACACTCTTTATATACTACTTCCAATCTACTAAATAAGTCTCACCTTATAATGAAAGATACTAATTTCAACATATCTTAGCCGTGAGAGAAGAGATTTTGTAGCTGCCATTTTTTGATTATATGCCTCTAAATATCACATCTTGTCCCCCTTCATCATCTTCCTTACACAATTTCAACCAAGAGCCACATTTTGTTGACTTAACTTTCACGCCCCAAAGGAAAAACGTGTTTCATTTTCTATGTTAATTATTTGATCTTTTATTTTTTATTTTATGATTAAGTTTATCTATTTTCAATACATGAATGGATGATCTGCTATAAAACTTGGTAGAGAAGGATCCGGCCCTCCCCCACCACGAAACGTTGGTACAGTAATAGAAGCTGCAACTGTTCCTTCCTTCGTTTACTTCAATATAAGATTTTTGAATTGCTTCGAATACATATACTACATCTGAAGTTTCAACCATCTCGGTAATTTCAGCTTCCTTGTCATCAAAAACCAAATCCAACCCCAATTCTTTCATACTCTCCTTGATACTCCATTCATATTCAAACTTCAGATTCAGCATCCACAATCTACAAAACTCGAATCGCTCAACTTCCCAGTTTTCATGAAAAGAGCTTGGATCTGAATGGAATCTTTGCACCATTTCTTTAAGCCATCTTTCTTATTGGGAACAAATGCATACATTGCGTATTCTTTACCGTCCGAGCCACTTCTATATGGCATCTTTAGTAAATCAAAACCCTCAAACCATCCGTACAACGTTGTACCCATACAACATGTCATGAAGGGAACTCTAACAGTTTCTCCATTAAGGAGATGAAAGTCATTAACCTTCGTATGGTAGGATTCAAATTTCGTACACTATGTTGCATTAAAGTAGACTGCACTTGCAAGCACCGTTTGATGGAAAATTAAACTTAATTAAGTGGATACACGGTTTTCCTTGATTGATGGTATAATAAAGTCAAGACATGTGTATAATAACTTCAGAGAAAATAAAGAAATGTTGGTGGTCAATATTAATTGGAAGTTGGATATGTTGGCATGAAGCGTCAATCATGGGTTGAATAAGTTGCATACAAGACAAAATGTGATTCAAGGGCTGGAAATTATGTCAATTAATCTGTCCAAAGTCTTAGTTATACGGCTAGGCTTTAATAAGCATTGAAATTATATGTTGAAGTATGTAGACTTTGTAGATTTAATTTCCTATATAAATGTTGTATTCTGCATATTGAAAAGAGTGAGTTAGAGAGTGAGAAAGAATAAGAGTATATTGTAATATTTTGGTTACTAAAGTTATTTTGTAACTTATTCTTATTAATTTTTTGAGCTTAATTGATTTTTCGTAATCCTCTTTACTCCAACAAAGTGGTATCAGAGCTAGGTTGAAAACCCGATCTTCTTCCTGAAAAATTCTCATTCTGAGTGAAAAAGGCGAAATTATGAAATTTTGGTCTCTACAAGGAACATTTTCCCGTGAAAAATTTCTGTCAGAAAATAATTCCTTGCTGTTTCCCTTGTAAATTTCCATAAGAAAATATTTCCTTGTTGTTTCCTTGCCAAATTCCGTCAGAAATCACTTGCAACGCCCAAACTGTTGCAACAACCCCTAAACGCCTATAATAAATTTTTTTCCTTTCTAAAATAATGAATAACAATGGTGTTTCATTCAACTTTTCTCAACTTACAAAAACCAATTACAAAAATTGGTTCATCAAAATGAAGACGATTCTTGGAGCCCAAGATGTTTGGGATATTATCGAGAA